>UFQX01001005.1:280688-300478 GCA_900497675.1 Arapaima gigas
AAAAAAAAAAAAAAAAAAAAAAAAAAAAAAAAAAACTTTCATGGGTCAAAGTTTAAAACCATTAAATATATCATGAAATGGACTTAACCACTGAATGTCCTTTAAAATAGTCACATAAACCCACTTCCATCTGAAATTGACTTGAATTCAAGATAGCCACCTTCAAGATGGTAGTGGGGTGTTCACACATACCTCAGATATTTCCAAAGGTCTTATACAAAATTATATGGTTAGATCATTTCAACATTATACATCTTAAAAATATTTGGGTGGTTCCAGACTTTTGACTAACCTTGTATGTGATCAAATAAAGCCATTGATTTCATTCTTCATTCTGAAGTCTACTGCAATTGAATTTCATTTTAATAGGATACACAAAATATGAAGGTAATTATTAAAAGGTTTAAAAGAGCACCACATTCTACTATGAATCAGCATTTTTAACGGTGTATTGCTTTGCACATATTCATGCGCAAATATTAATTCAATGGAACAACCAGATTTCTTTAAGAAGAACATTTCACTAGGAATTTACATGGACCTATAATAGCTAACAAAGACTGGCTGTTGTACAAATTCAATTAAACAGAATTAAATTAAAGGCAGTATGAAGTGTTCCTAATGGACAAAACAACACAATTAATGATGCACTAAAATAAATCATTTCTCAGTTTGACGCTATAACTTACATTCCAGATTTTCAATGTAGAGATTTTCAAATTCCCGTTCTATCTGCCCAAAGAGATCAAGCAGGTTGTTCCTTACAGACACAGGCAGCTTGGAATCCTAGTAATATAAGCATACATAACATTACATGGGGGGAAGAGCAATAAGGCAAATTGCAACATTTTTTTTTTTTTATTTAAATGGAAGTGATCACAACATAAAAAATATACTTATATGAAGAAAAAGCCACAAGTTAAAAATTACTATAAAACATAAAGCCAGAGATACAATAAAAGCAGTACAATTTACTGCTGTGCCAAAACCTACATTATAAAGTAGCACACACAACATGGAAAAAAATACAAAATGCCATATGCAACTCAAAATTATTTCACTTCGTAGCATTTTATGCAATCCATTAAAAAAAGTTGTTGTATAACACGACACTCCTTTGTACAGCAGTTGAAAACCAGTCTCGTATACCATCTTAATGTTCACTTATACACTAAAGCAAAAAATCCACACCCTTTCCCTCTGCAATCATGTTACTACTACTTTAGTCTGAACTAACTGAAATATACAAGTGGGAGAAGTGGGATATAAGACAAACTTACACAGAGTTCTGAACATTTGATATGTAACAAAAGCATACAAATTTCTGGCCAGGTTACCTTAACTTGTTGTTACATAAAATACAGTACAGATCCTTCACAATGGTCCAATGTTTTCTTCTCATTTATTCTGGATGCTTTTTGAGATTTGTTCTAGGTCATTTTCTGTTTGGAGATGATTTTCTAACCTTTATATTGACCATGCTTGGCTGTTACCTTCTTTCTAACCTCCTCAGACAACTCTCCTTTTCCTTCTCTTTTGTATGTTTAGTGTGATACACACAGTGACAAAAGAACAGAGAGGAATTTTCTCCATTTAAAGTGGCTGAATGACCAATTAGTATCACAGATGTCTTCAGTTTTATAAAGGAGAATAGTCTGCTTGAAGTATCACAACAATATAATTATTTCTTATAACATCTAAAAGGGTACCAATAATATTGTTCAAGCCATTTTAGAATGCCTTTGCAAAATAAACAAGAATTCAGTTTGTTTCACAGCTTTTTTCTTCCACTGCAACCCAAAGAAATTCATGTAAGGATGATAAAAGCTTTTAATTTTAACGCTTTTCAGGAAGAACGGTGCATCATTTAAAAAAAAAAAAAAAGGCAAAGGTGTCAATAATTTTGCCCGCGTCTGTATATGTCATATTTCTGTTGTAAAAGTAATCACACAGAGTAAATAAAACAGTGAGTGTATACGGCAGAATGCATACATATTAAGGGTAAAATGAAGGAACGCTAATTCAGGTCCATAATGCCACACCAGAGAAGACAGCTCAAGAATGGGAGAGAATGAGACCAAGTCAGGGGACCTTTCTCAGGCTTTCTTACCAACAAAATACAGACAATAGGACAGGACAATGTAAAACAGTTTTATTATTCCCTGCAAGGAAATTGACCCATAAAGCAGCTGGATACAGCAGACACATCACAAAAGGTGCTAAAAAATAAAATAAAATAAATAAAACACATTTCTAAACAAACCATAAGGGAGAAAAGTTAAGAGCTGTTACAATATGTTGAATACACTTCTTTTACACATATAATTTAGACAAAGTATTTTTTCCATATCATCCAATTAAAATTAATCCAGCCGAAAAGTAAAACGATTAAAGGTTACGTGATGCAAATGTGTATCAGATGCCGTTCATGTCATGTACACCTACCGTCGTGGTGGGAAATGTACAAGATTTAGAACACATACATTTTCTAAACAAGGTAAATTATGAGACTTGGGGAACTGCAACCCTTAGAGAAACTTACCTCCATCTCAGAAGTTAATGGATTCCAAAAATTCACATTCAGATTAAAAGTAATGGAGGTTCAGCTTTACTTCACAAAGCAACCTTATAACAGTACTGACACTGTAGAAAGCTCAAAGTTGTGTACTGAAAAAAGCCAAGTGAATAGACAAAACTAACCTGTCGCACAGTTTCTGCCAAAATAAGGTTAACCATTCTCTTTTCCGTCAACATCACATGCAAACACACACTTAAAATGACAATGAGTAGACAGATCTGTTGCCAGTACCTGCAAAGCTGTTCAATCATACACCTAAAAGTGAAGGTCTCCTTCAATATCACACAAAGAACGCATTCAGTGAATAAGACTAATCCCATTGGATGGATGACAGTCGGGGATACCCCCCAACAACAGGCTGACACATACAGACCACGAGAGGAAATGAGATTTACTGAATGACATAATCGGTCTTCAACATGCAACATTTTATTAAAAACCGATGAGCAGACAGATCATTTGTAGCTATAAACTAAAAATACAACTAAAGCCTATGATGCAAATTATGCAGATGTGAATAATTAAATGCATGTAAATTCTCTTTTTAACCCAGTTGATACATTAAATTGAGATTAACAAACAATAAGAAGCTATTAAGTTGTTATATTAAAGAAAATTTTAAGAAGCAATGATAATATTCTGTGTGATTATGTAGTAATTTTAGTGGCGAGAAATAACCACATTTAAAATATCTTAGTAATGCTTGTTTAGATTTTTCTTTAGTGATAATGCTGCTAATATTTTTGTTAGAATTGTTATATCCCAAAAACTTGTGAGTTTGGGGATCTTTACAGAATTTACCTTTTAGGTGACGGAGATTTCAGTTAAGTGTCTTGCTGTTATTTTCCTGGAAATGACTAGAAATGACAAGTTTTGTAACATAATAATTGCTCGGCGTGATTTTTCTTATTTCTTAATAACAAGAGTTATTAAAGCATTCCAAAACATTTCTATTTAAAACACCGAAACTGTTTACCACCATTTAAAGACCTGCATTGTACATTTTATGAATATTACAAAAACATTTAGACCCATATGCTATACCTCAGAGGGCTGATCAGTTTGGTCTGGAAAACCTGCTGAAAACAGGCAAAATGACACTTCTTGATGTGCCGTATCTATGCCGCGTGGCACAGCGATCGGAGCACAGGGTTAAGCACTCCACTGGTATAAATCGTAGAGATGCACAATATAATTCTTCACCAATGCCAATATCAATTAATTTCGATGTACCTATAAGCAGATGCTAACGCACACACACATACACACACACACACACACACACACACACACACACTTATAAAAGACAGAGAAAATGGGATTACATCTGCCTCAATGAGAATTAGAGACAAATGTAACATTTATTTGTGTAACATTTCAGTTTTGCAGGCCATGTTCAAGCATTAAAATAAACAGTATGTACCAAACCATGTTTGGCTACCTGATCCTTAAATGGGGAATGATTTTGCCTGCTGTAGCTCTAAATCTTACATTTTTGCATTCTTTTGATGGAAAAAAAATCTAACAGCAATTGAAATAATGAAAATTAAAAAAAGGGTCAAATGATACAAGAATTAATCAACTTTTTTCTGGAATTCCATTAATCTGTTTTTTTTTTTTTTTTTAAGCTTCAAGAGTATGATTTTCTTAAACAGCAGCATTTCTGCCTTGTTGCAGAAATTTCTATTTCTAAGGATCACCTAAATGCTCCCCTTTTCTGGAACACGACGACTGCATCTTCAAATACTGGATTGAATTATTGGTTAAATTTAAGCATCAGTCAGATACCAATAAAATTAATTCAAACAATCATTGGCCAATACTGCTATGATTGCGATACCCCGCATCCCTCATAAATCGTGGTGACTTTTGCATTCTTTTTAATCTTCCTGATGCATTTTAGCAACTTAAACCTAAAAACTGTTCAAAGCAGAAATCTGCATTTACTGAAAACTGTTGCCAAAGAGGTATATTTGAATTATCTCAAAATATTCATAAGGAAACGTGAGGAATACTCTTACACAACAAAACATTTTTATGCCGGCAACCTACCTCTTTCAGCATACACAAATTTGTGAACTACGAAGTGTGAACTATGATGAAATACAAATAAGTCATTAAAATAATACAACAAATTACTGACAGAAGCTTGATCACCAAGCTGTCAAATTGGTAGCAAAGCTGTTACAGATAGACCGCACTGTAGTCAACGTGCAAGGTGTTACCACAGCTTCATACCCAGAGTAATCATCATGTAGCCTTACACAGGTCCCAAAATATGTCAAAAGCAATGCTGCAAAACCAGCTCTCACAGCACCACCAGCCAGCAAACCTACAATAGTGCTACTGACATCACCTGCTTCCATTGATTGGACACACACTGGGCCTGTAGTTCTACACTGCAACTCACCTGGCCTTCCAGCACGTCCCGCTGCATGCTGGGTCGATCTTGCTCCGTGCTGTTAGTCCTGCGGATGGAGAGGCTGTGTGACTTGCGTTTCTGCTTGGCTTGACGGGCGGCTGCGCTGCTTCCACTTTCAACAGGCATCACTCCTCAGGTACGTCCTTGCCCAGCTCCCGGCCTGAAACTGGGTAAATACAACACACTGCGGGTCAGCTCAGATACCACCATTCGCCCTTCCATTGTCAGTTTCTCTGTACTTGGTTTAATTTTTTCAAAAAGAAAAAAGGAAGAACAAATAGGTTTCTACTATCTCTTCTACTGCAAATTGCCAAGTCTTTCAAGCAGTGTAGCTTTATACTACAAGAGAGCTGTACCCATGCACTGTATCTTTTTTCCATCTGAAAACAGTGACCACAAAGCTTGTCAAAATTCAGAACATTGAGAAAGACAAAGTAAAAACAAAATAATGAGGGACTGAGCTTTAGAACCTGTAGAAATCAAGACATGCCTGAACAGTCATAAGCAACAGCTAAAATGTAAATATTAAGTGTAAAAAAAGACTAATTTGCATGCATTGCATTTATTAATTTAACAGCACTATTAATTCAAAACAACATTCAGCTGAGAATAAATAATGTGCAGTTCACCAGCGGAGAGAGAGGTACATTTGTACTCCGAGTCGCGTTTCTGCAGTCAGTCCAACTGCACTGTGCTGCTGTTCAGATCCCACCAGTAGCTGCTGGAAGAATTTGCTATATGCAGTCATATTACATACTGTATATTTAAACACACATACTCCCCTGTGTGTACTGTATCAGGATATTATTTATACATTTGTTTTTGCAAATGAACATTCAGCTGCATACTGTATAACACATAACCTCACAAGGGTCATTTATTATATATTGAGTAGTCAGTGCTACTCAGGTAATGCTACCTGGTCCTGGAAGTGGTCCAGGAGGTTTTCCAGCTGCTAGTATGGAGCTAACAGATCGAGGTGAAGCCCAACTGCTCCGGTCAGAGAAATGCCAATGGTTCTCCACCGGATGACAGAAACCAGCATTTTCTGTACTCGGCCCTCTCCAACTGGGAGCTCAGCTGCCTGGTCTCGGACAAGTAAGAATCACACAAACATCCTCACATTTAACTAACTGACACTTTTACTGGCTAGTAGTTATGAACAGCAGCATACACACCACTCAAGATCTTAACTGGCCATGTACAAAACAAACTACAGTCAAGATTATTTTTACAGGGAACTTATTTTAAGGACAGAAAACAGACTTTGATCCACTGTTTGTTAAAAATGGAAAACTATCCATATACGCTCATTCACCACACAACAGGGTCTGGCATAATGAAAAATCGATACCCTTTAGATCACTTAAGAGTTCTTTATGTCAGCATGGCAAGATTTTAGCGTTTCATGACAGCCATATGTTGACGTGCTGGAGTCCCTACAAGTCCACTGCAGAAAAACTTACACGAAAAACAGACACAAAAACACCACCATTAGGCTGAGGAAGTAAGAGCACATGAGCCTCACTGAGTCCTCTGAAACAGGAGGGTTTGGGGGTCAGTCACTCCTATGTCTATTAAATCAGCTGATGCCTTGCAATGTAAATAATGCAAATTTCAATTCTGCTTATAGTGGGCATTCTTGCACAGTGATAACTCAAACTACAATACCTACGACCCCCATCTAATACAAGCAAGCTGCGCAAAAATAATACAAATAGCACATGAAAAAAAATTTGTGATCATTAGCACTGCGCACATCCATGGGCACAATGGCTGCACGAGACAAGAATGGCAGCACAGCAAACACAGTACAGAAAAAAGACTGTGTAAATCCAACATAAGAGTGTAAATTGTCCCTGCTGCTGGCCTCCATACCTTTTTATCACCCTGACAGTTACCAGTACTGTTTTCTATCTGTACTGTTTTGAAAGGCAAATAAAAGGGTACTGTGCAGCATTTGTCACAAATTAAAATAAAATGCTGCGATTACTGTATTGAGTGAAATGCATTCATTTTATTCTGTACATGATTTTAGGTGCACATAAACACATTTTTCCCCACTTATAAATCCACTTGGAAATCATTAGATGGGGCCAAATTAACAGCGAGTGATTTCATAAAAAGTCATCTTAAGAGGAGGTGAAAATAGTGATCATGCAGTTTTTGAAAGATCTACAATCAAAACATGTAGATTTTGATTTTCAAAAAAAGTTGAGCAACCCTGATAAAACTGGCTCCTCAAAGCACATATCCTGTTTTTTGTTTATTGTTTTGTTCACAACTCCAGAGACACTTCTATCACAAAGTCATAAAAAGTTATACTGACTTAATGCAGACATGCACTAATGGTAACACAGAAATCTTGATTTATTCATTTTGCCATGGTTATCTCTTTATCATGTCAGGTTATTCTTACAGTTGGTATTATTTCAGTTATTTTAGTACACAGGTAAACCGTTTTATGCACTTAATTCTTTCTTGAAAATGTATCACAAATTGAAATCGTATATAATGGGATGCTATTTCACACTATTTTAAATAGTAAAAATAATGATGCTTTCCAGTCCATCTAAAAAACCTTCGTACTAGTTTTGCCAAATGTCACTAAAATACTGTAAAATACCTTGTAGCACGCGGAGCATCACGCACGCACGCAACACTACATGGACTGCATTGCACAGTTGAGCACACAGGTGATTGAGTTGCGCAGCATTGTGCCTCACAGCAGACACCGGGCATCACACCACTTTATTTATGAGTGAAATAGAGAGTAAAATAGCTCCAAAAATATGTGGAAACAACAAAATTGAGACATGAACTAAGGATATTGGCAAAATGTGTCCCTTACAGACTGCCATACGAAACAGTATTGCGCCACAACATGCAACCCAGCTACCCATGCAACACGTAACCTTATAAGTTCTTCATTTCTTGCAGATGAATTTCTGGCTCTGAATTATGTTTCTCCATTTTAGCAGGGCCTCTACTGTAGAAACTAGGAACTGGTATTAAAAGTTTAGCCATTTTGTAGCTAAACTGCATATCTATCCTGGGCCTGTGGATACTATTGTTTGCCTGTATTTCTTTGGTATTTTAACTTTGAGCTGCTTTAAAACTAGCTTAAAATTACTTGTATATTGTTGACTGATTCATGTTCCTGATCTTGCCACTTTTAGCCTTGTTTATTGATCTCCATGGCAACGGCACACTTACTGGCATTATTAAAATCACTGACATAAACATCAGATATGAACCATAAACACTGTGGAAACCAATGGAACTGTCACAATTCTATTCTGTCTGGGTGCGTTTTCTTGACACCTGTGACCCTGGCAGGTTAACATGTTGCTTTTGCTTTAGTGAAAGCAAATAATGTCAAACAGACAAATGAAGAAAATTTGCAGTTTTTGTGCAAAATAAAATTCTATCTTTAAAAAATTCAGCATCTCTGAAAATTAGTAACATGGCCCTTCATAACCTAAGGAACAACTGCCAGCTTTTAGATTCAGGCCCAGACATGAAACAGTGCCACTGCCAGGTTTACTCATACTTCCATTATTAGTACCACTCGTGTGCTGCTGGTTTATTTTATGTTACGTGTGTATTTACGCAACCTTGATTTTGTGTTTGTGTGTCCCTGTGTGTTTGCTTCTATCATGTTGTTTAAACAAATGAAAGGCACATTAGAAAAAAATTCCTGCAGATGTGCAGTGTACAAGGTGTTGATATGATGGTGGCACCATCACAAAGCAAACATCATTGCTATTTTCACATAAAAAAGCAAGACATTACAACCTCACTCTGAAACAGTATTTGCATAGTCACAGATTCAACATAGTGTAGTCACTGGTCTGCTGTTCTAGACTTACCTCATGATTCCAGCATTCTGAGCAACTCAAACTTCTGTGCACTCAGCCAATGACCACAATATCAGTGTGATTCTTAAAGTAATGACTAAACTGAAAAAGGAAAAATAACATCTAATTAGAATATCTCCTTACATTTTTGTACTTTTGCTTTACTCCAAATGTACACAATGTACTTTGTTCTTCTGATAAAGGAACACATATGAAACACGTCATCCTTGAAAACGGTGCTATTAAATCTTTAAAGTTCTAATCTGCTCAACAGTATACAATATACAATAGTGCTTCTTGCCCCCCCCCTCACACACACACACACACACACACACACACACACACACACACACCATTTCACTACAAAGAAACCCCATGCATAGAGTACTACTCAATGTCAAGTTTTACACTGTTAGTTCTGCAGTTGTAACAACCATTACTATACAGTGGACTGGTGTCTCTAACAAACACCAAGTTCAGCCTGGGACTGGTTGGACAATCCTGGAAAAATGATTTTTGAAAATCTGGTTCTGACCTTTGTGGTGAGGGATTGTGCACCACACACTCCTGAAAGCCCTGTTCTTACAGTAACACACACACACACACACACACACACCAAGAGCCCGTCTTTAAAAAGGACATAAAAGATTGTTGCTACAAAGGCTGAGATGACAGAGAAAATCAACACCTGACTCTGCTCAAAGCCCTACCTGCCCAGCTGCGCCCAATGCAGCTTTAATGGTTAACATGTACTTTACACCTACACACAAACATTAAAATGTGGGCGGGGGGGCTAACGCGATTATACTTCACAATTCAGTTATTTCAGGTAAAAATGTAAGGTCACCATTGATAAATAACTAGCTGGAAAATACTGAGCGGGAAGTATTTTCACACACACGTCTTAAGTACAGCGTTGCTGCCACATGTCAGACGCATGAAACATAAACAATGTACAGTGATGTATGTGACACAGAAGAAGCTGCCTTGACAGTTGCAGTATCAACAAGAAACCGTGGAAACAAAAACGTTCGCTGCAGCACGGTGACAATAGTGGCAGCGTCACGACGATCCGCCACACAGTCTGGGGACGCACCGCTGAGCCGCACACTCACTATTAACACCGTTATCCAGCGTTCCTGCCCGACGAGGTACAACAGAACCTGCCGTGTTTCGCACAACGGCCTCCCACTTACATGTACAAAGTCCTCCTACGCGAGGGGCCTCCGCAGCGCGTCGAGACAGGAGGACATGAAGCGCGTCTGTGAGGAGACCATCCTCCGGAGCGCGAGGCGGAAGTGTTTCCAGATTCTCCGCCTCGTTACCGGTAAGATTTGTTCTCACTTTTCCTGCCGTCCACCGTCAAAATGGCACGAGTTCGATATATCCGGGTCACCGCCGTGTGACATGTGACCAGAGAAAGGGCGAAACGACGATTTTGATTGGCTGTTACTGGGTTCTGCTCTATGGCCGTTTCATTGGTCAGTGATGTGAGCGGGTGAAACTCGTCAGCGGAAGTAAACAGCGGAGTTTCCGTGTTGGTTTTGTGAACGTTTTACATTAATGAAACTTTTCTTTTTTTAAATGTTAATGCAAACGTTTAAAGCAGCGCATATTTAGAAGTTTTACGAAATAAAAAAAGTACACCAGGAAATGGTGACGCGTAACAGTGGGGTATACATAAATACAGTAAATAAAAATTAAAGCGCACAAACAAGAGGATTTCTACAGTTTGTCCGAAAATGATGTAATGATTTTAGATGTCCTTATAGATTTCTTATTACGGAGATGTTTTTGAAAAGGAGGAAAAAGAGAGTAAATGAAAAAATAGGATTAGGCCTAGATTTAATTGAAATTTGCTCAAAATGCAAATAAAATTAAACACACTGTCAGATTGACCAGATGTCCTTGTTGTCAGATTCACTAGTGTGGAAATAGAAAAACGTAGTCAGTGATGTTAGTAATAGGGAGAAAGATAAGTATAGCAATGTGACCCGAAGATATCCTTGGACTGTGGACAGAAATAGAATGATATTGTAAACTTCAAGAAACACTGTAAGGTCGGGTGGTATTGTAGCACCCATCATGCTATGCATTGTACATAGTTGATGTGTCCAACTGTGGTAGGAAGTCCAGGGCTCGGCCACGACCCTGAGGCTGTGCCGTGTGTGTACAGTTGTTCTGTGGGTGGGTGTGTTAATAATCATGCTGCGTAAGAATAAAATCCACAGCCTCCTCTCCATCTTGGGTGAGTAACACATGGCTGTTTTCACATACAAGGACCTGCGACCCTTATTGTTGGTCAGTGTATGTGTTTATTTTCATGTTTTATGTTAGGTGCAGGGTTTTACTTATTTATTCACTTTTATATATTTAGCTGTATGTTTGAGTATTTATTTATATATATTGTGTATGTGTGTGGCAGCCACATATGTTTTGGCTGTTTTATTTATTTATTTATATTTAAATTTTTGTGATTGTAGTGTAGTTAAGCTTTTGACAGAGGTGGGTGTTTATATATTGTGTGTTTTTTTGTTTATATTTATCATTTGTTTGTTTGTTAGTTCTTTGGTTATATTTTTGTGTGTTTGTCTTTAATAATTTTAATTTAAAAGGGGAAGACGTGTTTCACACCCACAAAGGTAGGTTGAGTTCGGCAGCATCCTGAAACAGACCAGGGGACCAACCATCTTCTGTGGTGGAGTCTGCAGGTAAAGCTTCCTTTAACCTTTTAGCTAGAGCCTTGGGGTATGTTTTTGACTGTTTTCGATTTTACCATCATGTATTGAAGCTATCTGTTGGTTTTAACTAGGATTTTATAAACTAGTTTTACTTTTTGCGTTACGGTTTTAATTATTCATTGTAGTAATTATTTTACTAGTAGTTTTAACAAGAATAAAGTCGGAGATGATGAATGGAGTGATTATAACTGCTGAGTGGGGCAGTTTGGTGATGCTTGACACTATGTGTCAATGCATGTCCATTCTGATCCGGAAAAAAAAACTTGAAGTAATATTAACCTTCAGTCTACATCTAAATGACTATACACAAAGTTCCTCATCTTTTGTTCATTGCTTTACAGACGTGAGACTGTGAGGGGTTAGTTGTGATTTCATGCACCACAAAACAATAAAACTGATTAAAAGTATCAAAAGAACTGTGTGTTGCAGAAAGTATTTGAGTTTCACCTCCCCCTTTCACAAGGTGTCTGGTCTCCAAACCCTAATGCCAAAAAATTAATAAAAAATTAATTATCATTATGATTAAAACCACCCTTTCCACTGGTCACGGGAGGGTTTGGGCCACAAGTTTCAACTGCCCCCCCCCCCCCCCAATAATCAGGTTTTCATGGGATGGGTGGGGTGGGACCCTGGGACCCACCCCTCATCAAAACCAGGTATGTATAACATCTAAAATAATGTGTTTGGACATAATAAGTCTGATATCTTCTGAATGTGTTTGAGAACACAGCCAGAGATCAGTTCGGGGAAAATGGAGGCTGAGAAAATTCAGATATAGAACCAGGAGAGTCTCTGTTTATTGAAATCCTGGGTCCAGAAGACCTCTACAAAGCTGGTCCAGATCAATGGCCAACGGAAGTATGGCGGTCCACCTCCTGGCTGGGATGGACCAGCGCCAGAGTTGGGCTGCGAGGTCTATATCACCCACATCCCTCGCAATGTGTATGCGGACCGGCTCATCACCCTCTTTCAGACAGTGGGCTGCCTCTGTGAGTTTCGCCTTATGATGAACTTCAGCAGGAAGAATAGGGGTTTCGCGTACGTGAGGTATGACAACCCCACAGTGCCAGCGTGGCCGTCCGCTCCCTGCATGGCCACGAGTTGCAGGAGGGTGTGCATCTGGCGTCAGCACAGAAAAACGGACATCACGGCCGTGATACAGTACGCCTCGCACTACGCTGCCTCCGTGGCCAAGAAAGTGCTCGGTGAAGAGTTCAAGAAGAAATTTGGAAAAACCATCAGTGTGAAGTGGCTGATGTTCCTACTGAAACCCAAGAAGGAGAGCAAGAGCTTGAGAAAAGTTCTGCAGTCCCCTCTGCCAGGCTTCACCCAGAAAGCCCCCAAACCCTGTCCTCTGCCTTCCAGTCGCCAAGTGGTTGATGAGTCGCTGCCTGCGAGATGCTCACCCTTCTCAGCAGTTGGCCACCCACCACCTCTGAAGTTAGTAGCCCCTCCAGGCAGAGAGCTGCAGGCAGTAGATACAGTGGCCTTGCTCCAAGTTGTGTGTGACCTCTTTGGACTGGGCCCACCCAAGTACAACATGAAGTTTTGCTACCGGGGCCAGAGGGGTTCCTCTGCTTTGCCTACCAGGTGATGATTCCCAGGTGTGGCACAAACCTTCACTGGCACGGCCCACACCTTGCCAAGCAGCAGCCCTGCTGTCATGCGGGAGGAGGTGTGCCGCTTTGCCGCTGAGTGCGTCCTAAAATCACTCAAGGCCTGGTTTGCCCACTTTTACTCTTTTTATTATGTTTTATTTGTGACAGTTCTGGTTTACTTTGTCATGTCTGATGTTCTTTTTAAGTTTTGTTTATTTTAATACTTCTGCATTTGATTTCATTTTTTAAGAATGCACTGTTGAATATGGACATAATGAAAATAGAAGAATGATGCAATTCGTTTTAAATGTTACATTTAGTTTTTTTGTTTGTAAACAGTTTGTGTGTTTGCTTTCTTAATATATATTTTGACTTCCTGCTTGAAGTTTGTTTGTGGTGCACTAAGTAGAAGCATGGGTTTGAGCACTGAGAGCAATGGGTCCTTTCATTTTATTAAAAATCTTCTGAAAGCGTTTGTTTACCCTAATGGCGGAAAGTGGAAACGCAGGTCATTTCCACTCCGCAGCAATTTTAGAAAAAAGAAGGTAAAGTGTGTTTGCTTAGGTTTGTTCCTGGGACTCTGGTTTCCACCCACACTTCCCATACACATATTTCAGGGAAAGCGGTGACTATGTTGTCAGCAGTGTGTGATCGTGTTACACTGATCTTCTTTATGAAGGGGAGGAATGACTGTAAGCAGTTTAGTGTAGCGTGTAGCCATGGACAAAGGTGACAACTAAATAGTAAACAGTAGTTATTGTCTGTCGTTTTGGGCAAAAAACGTAAATGAACACATGTACTCAATTATTATTATTTTTTTTATTATTATTATTATTATTATTATTATTAACACATAATTATTGATCACTGACGTGTTCTTTTTCCGTTTTTTCTTCTGCCTTCTTCTTTTTCCTAAGTACCTATTGAACCGACCACACACTTTTATGCATGTATGTATACACATGCATATGTGCGTGTGTACATACATATACGTGTACTTATATATTAATTTATTACATATTTTACCTATGCAGACTTTTTACGTTTAATCTAGCTATTTTCGTAGTATTTTTACTATTCTTTCTTTAAATTCTCTTTCCCCCTTTTCTCGGAGCACCATGAACTTGAGGGTCTTCGTTTCATGTTCTTTTGTGTCCCCGCCGTATAAACGATTCTTTATTCTTACATAAGAATCAGATCAGATTCTATAAATCTGATCGGTGGACATCAGTCTTAATCATCAAAGTGACTCATCTGATGCAATTAAAACATCAGTATTTTCTTCTCAACCTACATCCAGTTTCATCCAGTTTATAAAAAGACATTTATAAACCGTCGCACTTTAATCTCCCCGAAACTCCCCTTTCCCCAAACCTGGCAACCTGTACAAACAGTTTTTTTTCCCCACGGGTTTCAACCAATCGTGCGGAGACAGGTCCTCAACCGACCAATCAGAAGTCCCCAGTACCCGCCCATCTCACCCACAGAAGTGACGCAACAGAAGCGGGTGTCAGTTGCACTTCCGGCTTTAGGCGCGGGATGTTCAGCAAAATAGGCTTTTCTGCTTGATCTAGAACTCAGCAGGGACGGATCAAACGTTTACCAGTTCACTGCTCTGTTTTTTCAAGTCTTTGTGGGGATTGTTCTCGGTCCGCGAGTGTGTAACGTGTGCCGTCGGCCCATGGGGGACTCCACCTCGCGCGGGGGTGGTCTGATGGCGTGGTGGCGGCACCGCGCGCTCTGATTGGCCTCTTTCCGCGGCATGGCCGCGCGTGGCGCATGGTGGGTGGTGCGCGTCTTGGGGTCCTCCGTGGAACGAGCGGCCGGGAGTCCGCACTCGGTCCTCTTCGGAAGCAGCAGGAGGAAGAGTTCTGCTCGGATCACGGCTGGTCCCGCCAAACGTTTCTCCCGGTATGTGTAGTTTACGTTTGTGTCGTTAGAGGGGTTTTTTATTCCCCAGTCGTCGCACGTGAGGTTGTTGGTTCGAGTCCCGCTGCAGCTACTGTGTCAATAGCTTCGATCGAGGTAGTTCACCCAAATGACCACGGTTGAACGCCGTGCAGCGTGAGTGACAGTGGTGTGACTCGCTGCAGCGTGTGGGGAGAAGCAGGAACACAGCCCACGATGCCTGCGGTGACCCTGGAGAATCTGGACCCCAAGCAGGTGCAGCTGCTGTCTGAGATGTGCATCCTGACCGATTTGGAGGACCGCAGGATCGGCGCCGACACCAAGAAGAACTGCCACCTCAACTCCAATATCGACAAAGGTGTGTGTGTGTGTGTGTGTGTGTGTGTGTGGGTGGTGCTTTTTCTTTATATGAAAAATAAGTTCACCACAGAATAAATATTTTACTCACTGACCTCCACCCAGGTTTGTTGCACCGGGCATTTAGTGTGTTCCTGTTCAACAGTGAAGACAAACTTCTGCTGCAGCAAAGGTCTGATGCCAAGATCACCTTTCCAGGTAAGTCCTCACCGTGAGCCCAGGTGTGTTCAGGACATTTGTTTGCTTAGTCGACGCTTTTCTCCTAAGCTCGGTAGTTTTTTACTGGAGCATTTCAGAGTAAGTACCTTGGTCCAGGGTAATACAGACAGAGATGGGGTCCAAACCTGGATCATCTGTTTCCAAATGAGGCGAGTCTAACCACTATGTCACCTGCGGTCATTAATATAAAATCCTGCGACAGCAGTGAAAAATGAAATTATCCCATGTTCACTTAGTGTGAATTGCTTTGTTGTTTTAAGGACACATTTTATCAACAGTCTTAATAAAGGATTTTTTTTACTGTTTTTGTTAAAATAATACAATTATACAACAGTAGGTGGTGCAGTGGTTGGAGCACTTGGGTCAATACTGCCGTAGTAACGTTGATCACGGTACTTACAATAAATTGATACAGTAAATCATTTCTCTGCTACATAAACAGAGAAAAGTGTCAGCTAAATAAACATATCATCCCGCTGGACGGTGTGATGCGTGTGTTAGTGGGGTCGGAGCCCTGCAGTGCTACTATGCAGCAAAATGGCGAATCCCAGTTAGAGAAATAATTATTAATGTGACCTGAGCACCGCTAACTTCCTCATTCTGGCGGTGAAATCTGTTCAGCTCCCCAAAATCATAAATATTAAAAATACTCAAGTTACTTTTTAACATTTTAGGTAAGTTTTACAGTCCAAAATATGTTATGGTTCCAGTAACTCGGCAGTAGGACGGTAAACACAGCCCCGCGTTGCTCTTACAGACATGGCCCTGCGCTGTAAACAAAAATGAGCCTCATATTTGGCCATAACTCAGTAAAGGCCTTAAATAATTTCAGTTGTTGGTAAGTCTCGTACGTCGAGGGATACCTGTATTTGTCTTCTGCCGCCTTGAGTCACACACTCTCTCAGTGTGCATGCGGTGGGGAAAGTGTGTGTACGCTCTTTAAGCAGAGTCGGGTGTGTGTGACGTTTTTCCGCAGGGTGTTTCACCAACACGTGCTGCAGTCACCCCCTTAATACTCCGAGAGAACTAGAAGAGCAAGACGCCGTTGGGGTCCGGCGTGCGGCACAGAGGCGTCTTCATCTAGAGCTGGGAATCCCCATGGAACAAGTACATCCCCCCCACTTCTTGCCGTACCTCTCATCGTGTTACTGGAAACTCTGTTCCCACCCTTAAAGTTATCAACATTGCCTGGATTATAAGTTAGACTGACATGTGTTTTTCCAGTCTGTGTTTTTATTGTGAAATTGTTTGTTCTAAAACTAAATTGTCATCCAAAAGAAATTGCTTGCAGATGTTTTAAAGAATATGAAAAGCTGGAATGTGCTGTTTGCGTGCATCATTTTGAAAACAAAACTGATGAATTCCTCGTGTTTTCAGGGTTGCGTGTACAAGAATTCCAGGGAAGAATGATATTTAATATGAATATAGATGTTACATATTGAGGCACTTGTGAATTTGACAAATGCGGATATGGTGGGTGCAGTAAGTGGAGTTTAGAAAGCGAGTTGTTGTTTTCGTTTGAAGGTGCCCCCGGAGGAGATGACGTATTTGACCCGAATGCACTACAAGGCACAGTCGGACGGCATGTGGGGCGAGCACGAGATAGACTACATCTTGTTCATGCAGAAGGACGTCGAGCTGAGCCCAGACCCCAATGAGATCAAAAGCCACTGTTACGTAACCAAGACGGAGCTGAAAGACATGCTGAGGAGGGCCAAGAGCGGCGAGCTGAAGGTGACGCCTTGGTTCGGGCTCATTGCAGAGACTTTCCTCTTTGAGTGGTGGGATAACCTTCGCAACCTCCAGAAGCTGAAGGATCACAGTCAGATCCACAGGATGTGACCTGGTGGTAAAGACAGATAGCCGGACTCTGAACGGGCTTCGCGGTTCTCCGTTTTAAATATATTAGATTTTGAAGAAGGCAAGAATAAACGCACAGACTAAAGTCTATTTTTCTAGAGGGTAGTGTACTCACATTGTGTAGTGACAGTGAGAGACTTCACATCACAATGTGCTTTTAATTTAAATGACAAAATGCCATTTTGTGGACGATGTAAATAAATAGTGATTTTACGAACAGTGCTCTTATTTTAGAATGTTCTCCTGACTCGCTCACCTGCTCGCTGGCTGCCGTCACCTGTCCTTTCACAAGGGCCACACCGATCTTCAGTCTGTCCTGGAACCCTGGGCCACGCGAGGCTGTACAGGGAACTCTGAATAGGACCCCAGTACATGGTCAGTTGACAAAAACAGCCGCGTTTCTGGGCTTCAATCAGCTGCCAGAGTTATTATAATTATATATTATCACCTTTAAGGTGCCACCATCTTATTCCTGCCATTAAACATGTATTGTAAGGGCGCCGAGGTGTCTGTACGTAGTGTGTTTAGCCGCAACTTTGCGTGNATCACCTTTAAGGTGCCACCATCTTATTCCTGCCATTAAACATGTATTGTAAGGGCGCCGAGGTGTCTGTACGTAGTGTGTTTAGCCGCAACTTTGCGTGGGTGCGATGGCCTGCTTTAAGTGACTGGGGGTGTACGGTGCTGGGGGGCTTCTGGGCAGATCTCTGTCTTGTTTGGTTTATGACTGTGCTGTGACTAACGCAGTGCCGACGTCGCTGTTGGACACGTGTGGATGCAGTAATTGATGGTCTCAGGAATTTTTGACTGCTCACCTGTTTCAGTACCACTGCTGGGGGTGTGAGGGTAAAACAGGTATATCAGAAGTTACGTTAGAGACGGTTTGCTTTAATAAACGAATCTGTAATAAATGTACGTAATGTATAATAAATCTGTTGTTTTTGATTGATTTCTCATCATTTGTTTAGAAAAAAATATCATTCTATAGATTCTAGTTTTGTGTCCCACAGTCCTTGTTTTTAGAGCTGGTTTTTGGCAAGAATTTGCAGCAGGTTTTTTTTTTTTCCACCCTTGAGAAAATAATCTGAGTAATAAATTTCACGTGAAATTATATGTTTAATATGAAGGCAAGAATAAGACTGTAATGTAATGCAATGTGTTACTATTAGTCCTGTGAATGAAGCAGCAGGGTGAANAATCTGAGTAATAAATTTCACGTGAAATTATATGTTTAATATGAAGGCAAGAATAAGACTGTAATGTAATGCAATGTGTTACTATTAGTCCTGTGAATGAAACAGCAGGGTGAATGAAGCAGCATTGCACAAGGATGATAAATGTTGTTGTTACTGGGTGCCGGTGATGAACCCGATGAGGATGGAAAGTTTCCGTCAGCTGAGGTTTCACGCTGGACAAAGTAAACGCGACCAGATACACGGCAGACGGCACCACGCGCTAATATCCGAGGACCACAGCTTCCTGCTCGCTGTCGATGTCAGGAAAACGAATGAAAATTACATCTTTTTTCATGAAAGGCAGCTGGCAAACGTTGAGAAGTGGCTGCGATACTCCAGACGTTATGACACCTTTAACTTGGTGTTGCGTAATGAAGTCTAGTTATGCGGCGCTGGGCAAGAGGTGTGATTGAAAGCTGGGTTCTTCAAGGACAAAGACAGCAGCCCCGACCATCACACGGCCGATGCGTGTCGGACGGTGGAGTCTTGTTTCTGGGCTCTAACTGGGTTGAAAGGTCACGGTTATTTGTGGGAGCTCCTCAGATGCTCCTCGGCACAGCCCATTGATTATATAAGTTACGGTCGAATGAGTCATCGGTCCCGTTTCTGCTGGTCCCGGCTCTGCTGATCTAAAAATGTTCTCAGGACTGAGGCCAGAGGGCTTGAGGGCAGCTGGAAGAAGGGACCCTTATTTGAAGCGGACATAAAACACAAATACTCCTGTTCGGTTTCACAGTCATGTATACGAATTTGTCGCCGTACTGTAAGTGAGGCAGCTGGTGGCGTAACGGTTGTAGTTGTTCCCTCCAGTGTGAAGCACCCAGGAGCAAATCCGCATTCTTGCCGCAGTGCCCTTGAGGAGCAGGAGCGGAGATGCTTTTCTCCAAAGCGACATGCAAACAACTCGGGGGAAATAGTGCATTTTGCCCACAAAGAGAGACAATAGAAGCATAGTACAATAGTAGCACCTTTTTTGCCAGCATATGTTACACAAGTAGCCACGTATGCAATC
>UFQX01001006.1:0-62613 GCA_900497675.1 Arapaima gigas
TTTGGAACCATCCTTGCTTTATAGCATTTTTCCCACAGGTGCCTAAGACTTTTGCACAGTACTATATTTTTGAACACATGGGAAGCACTCTTTTTATTCAACTCCCGCATGTCTTTTAAAAAAATAAAAAAATATTGTAATAAGCTGGGACCAAAAGGAGTCAATCCACAAAGTAGGTGCTTTTATACCGGCATTGGAGCACAAAGCCGAAGCTCAGTGCCTATGTCCTTCAACGGTCTCATCAGACATGAGCAAAAATTGCCTAATTGCCCAGTGGCACTTACACAGACAGGGGGCATTCAATGACAAAAACCTTCCTCGGAGGCAGAAGGAGGCAAATAATAGCTGGATATGATTTAAGGGCAGCGGGGGAAACACTACACAGCAGGTCTTCTGGTCATATGGGTAAGTTTTAACAGTGCTTCATTACACGGACTGGCTGATGCTGATTGATGTCAACACAGGACCATCTCAAGATGCCCTTGTTGACATTTTGTGTCTCTTCCATTTGAAGCACAAAAAACAGATTACTGTAGGTCCCACATAACCCAAATGAAGTGTTTTCATAAGTTACCTGGGTAACAGAATGTTTCCTGAACCCAACTGCGAACTGACATTAAAATGACAAATAATGTTCTCAAGGTCATGTGACGATGACTTAAGTACGAATGACCTGCATCAGAATTACTGTCTGACGTCAGGTTCACAGAGAAACAGGAGAGGCAGTGGGCTGATTTGGAATTTTTATTGCTGTTTGGGCCACATAAACAAAATTAAGCAAAGTCGAAGAATTAAGTGACAGGACAGGTCCGCTCGCTTACAGCAGGACCCCCCAAAAGTGTTTATAGATAACCCCAAGACAGAAAGCAAAGCGACAATCAGCACAAACTAAACTTTTGACTACTACCCAGAAATGAGGTGGCCCAGCGTCCTCCATTACAATTTACGAACCACTTCACTCTTACCACCAACCTCTCAGAACTGTGCTAAACACAATGTAAAACACAGCCTTTCGAGTCTCTTGGCTCCATTTCGCTCTCAGCAGCTGCAACTGACTGCACCTGGTGCTTGTTTCTCCCTAACAAGCCATTTCCAGGTGCAGCTGTCATTTCAGGTGGGGGAGCTGGCATGGCGAAGCACCGACGTGCCACAAATGCATAAAGCGAGGCCAAGTGGCAAACCGTGGAGGCAAAGATGGCGGAATTACTTTCCATACTTAAGGCCAGAACAACGATACCGACCGCGCGGCAGTTTTTAACACGACTACCTCACGGCACCTATGCCATTTGTTCAGGAGTGGGTTCTAAGGTGACTCGGTCGGTGGAGTGGGCGTTCTTTCTGTCTTCACTTGGCTTGCCTACAGGCGCCTTTACGTCCTCCCACGGTCCAAAGGTGTGTTTCACACAAACTGCTGACTGCAAGTATGCTCAGTGTGAGTAAATGAGTTTTTGTTCTAAATGAACAAATGTGTTGTAAATGAAGTAAAGACACCAACCATAAATAATCAAAAGTGGTGCGACTGTTTTCGTTCTGCTGTCCATATATTACATTTATTACAATAAAGCACGGCGTAATTTATTCTTATACAGCACTCTAACAGAGCACTTCCACAGGGTTATAAATAAAGCAAAAGACAAATTCCCTTTTCTCTTGCCTTTGCAAAAGAATATTGTTTGTTATATGTCTAACTTTTCCACTGCATATGGAGTGATTTGCAAAGAACAGGACACTTTCCTTAATTTATTACCCAGTAACTTCGATGTGGACATGTAGTGTAAAAGAGTTTGTAAAATAACCGAGTTTGTTCTTCGTCTTACAAAAACCTTAAAGATGCACCACTCGTGGCACATAAAACACGTCGACATGGGCGTCGATAAGTGTTTGGTTCTTTTTGAAACATCTTTTTTTTTTTTTTTTTTTTTTTTAAACCTTTTGCACTGTTGTTATCCAACAAACCTTCCATTAGTTTAATGAAATAAAATGTAATACCATTCTGTTTAGTTCACAGAAGACATGCTGTGAAAACAAAACTGGCAAACGACATTCTGTAAGTTATCTTATCTGCCATTTGGAAACAGCGAGCAACAAAAGTTTTGTTGATTTAGTGAAATGTTGGAAGTAATGTCATCAGTCGTTCTAGCTGGAAACCCAGCCAAGGCACAGAACACCCAGACTCCATAAATCTCCCTTCCTACCAGCAATACCTTAATAAAGGCCTTTTGCATGGGTGATTCAGGACAAAAAGCCTCGGCACTCTGGCCTGTATTATATATGTAATGACCAAGATGTGGTGTCATTTAATCCTATTAGGCAAATAACACTGGAGTTGTGCAATGATTATATTGTCTAGACTTTGGATGCACTTGCAAAGCATAAGCATATTGTTTACCCTGGAGATCACTGGTGCTGCTGGGGCAATACTACAGTCAAAGTACAGATATGTATTATGTGAGTGAGTATAAAAGGGCCACCAGAGAATTCCGCCCAGGCAAAGACCAAAAGACAACGCCCACAAACGTGTCTGCAAGGCATACAGCGGAGAGATGAGTAACATGTCTAGTGTTATTTGTAGCGTTGCTGCAAATAGTACAAAAAGTGGGACTTGATGCCAGTGAGGGTGCGGAAAGTTTCCCTCATTAGATATGAACATAGGACATCAAAACCAAAATACCTACTAAAGCAGTTCACTAATGCTGTTTACACAACATGTGTGTTTAATATGCCTTTTCAGCGCACCTTAAAAAAACTGGAAAATGCTTTCACACCTTGTGGTCAATGACATTATATTTAATGGAGATGTTTAGCAATAGTAATTGCAACAGAGAAAATTACAATATGCAATATAGCATAATATCATGAAAAAAGTATTTACGTAGATTGTGAAATAATAATAAAGTAATAACTGCAGGAGCAGTTATGCAAAATGTCGAGTGTGTGAAACTAGACCTTGGTTGGAGTGTCATGAGGCTACAATGCTAATAACAATAACATTAAACTGTACAATAAATATAATAAACAGGCCTCAGCTGGAAATCCAAAATCTCCCTTCCAAACAACATATGCAACTGTAAAAGTCTGTCCTGAAAGAGAACTTGGGTTTTCTTTAAATGTTATTTTGTGTAATCATGTATGGGTTTATCTGCTATTACTACTTCTCACTGAACTATTTCCTTGTTATCTGCTGTGGTTGGATGTAATACAACAGAGCCACAGTGATAAAAGAGAAGACAGTCCATAAACTGTGCTTAGCACAGATTGTACAGTCAGGTAAATGACCTTAAAATATGACAGTGAGATGTAAACATCCCATGACTAACCAAACTGGGGCTAGTATGTTGCATCATTCATCTCTGATGACCAAAGCAGGCCTCCTGCAGAAAAATGCACATGAAGTTTTAGGAAAATAATTTTATATATATATATATATATATAATATAGACACATACACACATCATCAGCCACTTATCCTAAGGAGGGTCACAGCAGTCCAGAGCTACCTTTCCCAGAAGCATTGAGCACTAGGCTATGAAACAGGGTGACCACCCCCACATTCCTTTGCATACCATGGGCAATTTACAGTGACCAGTTAACCTGAAACACAGGTCTTTGGACTATGGGAGGAAACCAGAGCACCTGGAGAAAATCCACACAGACTGAGCCAGATTCAAATCCACACCCAACCAGCCCAGGCACCGTGACACAGCAACACTACTCACAGAGTCTGTGTGTGTGTGTGTGTGTGTGTGTGTGTGTGTGTGTGTGTGTGTGTGTGTGTGTGTGGGGTATATTTATATGTTCATTTGTTAATTTCGCTATGGGGAGTTACAACAAGGAATTTTGCCACGAGATACATTTGGAAAACTTGACAAGCTATTTGCTACTCAACAACTATATGTTAGGTAAGTTGTGTGTGATCATTTAACAACTTCTTGTATTTTAATATTGCACATACTTTTCTTATCCCTCCATAAATCCGTTTGATTTTTTATATATACACACACACCACACACACACACACACACACACACACACACACTCATACATAGATTACAATTCATTTCCCCTTTCTTGAACTAGTGCCATATGTGAGTGTTACTGAGAATTTCCTTGTGATGATACTTCAGCAAACCTCTTGTAATCTCTTCCCAGTAATGACATTAAGTATTTCATAGGTATTTGATGTACTTTTCTCTTAGACATTTTGTTCCCAAAATCTGCTTATGAGATATAAATCTTATGAGAGGGAGTTGTTCTTTTTTCCTATTCAAACTTTTCTTTAAAAGTAAAACACTAGTTTGATTTAAATGCAAATCGGTCAACTGGAGATCATTTAAGTTTTTTTTTCTTAAGGAAACTAAAGCTAGTTACATCTTCACTGACTGACAGCTGAATATGGGGACCGAGTGAGCATAAGAATAAGACAATTCATATATATGATTTTTTTGACAGATCCAGTAGACTTCTTTCTGTAAAGATTAAATAGTCAGAACATTGTGCCTCTATACATGCTGTTAAGGAGTTCCTGGCATAATGCTCACTCAACCATCACAGATCAATGAAACTTTTCACTAAATTCTATTCCCAACTTTGGAAGTCTTTGCATCAGCTAAGCTAGGAGAAATAAGTGTGTTTTGGATCTTTTGAATCTGAATCTGAATCTCCTTCTGCCACGCCGACAGAGCAATTGGAAATCCCAATTTCTTGGGGCACTGAATTGAAAGAAGAAGTTGCTTCGATGCGAAATTAAAATACCGAGATTTAGATGGGATTCCTCATGAGCTATTGTTGCTACTGTTTCACTAAGTAGGCAAAAATTCTGTCAAAATCTTTGCAATGTTCACCAGAAGTGGGTACCTTTCATAGAGACCAGAAATAAGGACTTATTTGATTTCTGGAGAGGAGCGATAAGAGATGATTTTCTGCAGTGTTCTACTTATAGGCCTCTCTCTTTATTAAATTCTGACGGTAACATTTATGCAAAGGCTTTGCAAAATTCTGTAGACTGGAGATACTTGTCACCAATTTGATACCTTTTCACAGGACTGGCTTTATAGGAAGCCGATCAGCCCCTGTCTGTTTGTTTTATGAATTGATTTCTGCTCATTCTCTGCACTGCTTTGTGTCAGAAAATCCGCACAATGTTCTTCCAGGTGTCGAGTGCACGTCTGGATGGTGGGGAGGAGCCAGGCATGAGTGGAATCCATTATAAGTTTTGTTATTGAGCTGTATACATTCCATCTCTAAATCAGATCCCAAGCCACCAGTCAACCTCATTTTAATACCGCTAATAAATGCGATACGTTTTGAATCTGTCTTAACCTTAGGACTCACAGTAATAATTTAAAAATAGCCAAACTCTAGAAGAAAAACCTATCTTCTGTAGCTTGGAACTAAGTGGTAAGTTTAAACTGCAGGATGTACAGTGTGGCTTCCTGCACTTTTCACCTCGCAGCTGAAATAACCTCTTTTGTACGCATTTCCATCTGCTACTGCCTGCATTTCCACCAATGCCATTTAGAGGATCCCAAGCAAGATTTGTGCAACGTTCATTAGAACGTGTTATTGGCCAGAGAGAACACTGACATATTTCTGCTGAAATGATCAACAATGCTATTTGTTTATCATTAAGACATTTTATTTTTCAGTTCACTTGTTCATTTGTACTGATGGGTGATCCTTCACCCATCTGTCTGAGGACATTGCATCCCTCTTACCTGCTGCCGGGACTAGATGTTGTGTCTCCCATGACCCTCCATGCTTCTCATGATATCAACATGCTAACTAAGGGCAAATATTGGTTCTAACTATAGGTAAGAAATTGTTCATCTAATGTAAGCTGTAAACCTCAGATCAAGTCCTGAAAACAAATGTCATTTAACGCTCTATACTTCCATCCAGATTACATTTCCAAATAATCATGGATGTTACCACTGAGACTGAAGCATCTTATGTACTGTAAAAGAAATTCATTTGACTGTATTCATCTGAAAACGGTGACATATCCTCATGAAAATGGTGGCATTCTGTGTTTGGGAGAAATGGAAAAAAAAAAACTTCAATAAGTTAAGATTAAGGCCTCTGGGAAATAAGTAGAAAAGCAGTCATTAACTTTCTGCTGCAGTGTGTTGGGACTGTGTGGTGACCGTGAAGAACATTTGTCAAAGAACTGTCACAGCTCATATCACCTGAGCTGACATGACACCCGAAAGAAAAAGGGTCGCCCGAGTCACACCTCGGAATTCCTACTAACAATGAAAACTAGCACCAAATTAAAACTAAAAATGAGTGGAGTAGGTAAATCCAGGGGCAGGTGTTTGTTTAAGGATTGTAGGATTAAGGTGCAGATGTCGGTGAAACACAGTGAGGAGCAGGAGGCTGCAGGGTGGAGAAGGACTATACACAAGACTGGGAAGTTATGTTCTTTTTGAGAAGTAAACTAACATAGTCATCAGTTTTAAAATAAAGCAATTATGCAATTGACGTTCCTCGAATGTAGTCATCTCCTAGTAAATCTAGTGTGAAAGCCGTAAGATTGACCAGTTCTTGTTGAAATTAAATGCACCTGAAATTTGCAAAGTGGCACCTAATGCTTAGTCCTGCTGACTGAACTGCATCAGGGCCTTTGCTGAAACTGGCATCTTTGTTTTGGCAAATAGATGCAGAAATAAAAAAGCGGCTAATTAATTTAAAATGATCATTTCAATCTTTAGAAAACTTCGATTGGTTGAAAACACTGTGTTTAGGCGGAAAAAAAATAGATCTTGACACTTTTTTAATTGACATTACATTTGTTTTTCCCCTGAAAACCAACTACCAAAAACAACAGGGTAGAAAGTACAAGTCCTAGTTGTAAGGTTAATTTCTCCTGTGCTTCTCAGACATTAAAATAGTATTTTTGGACACGGAACATAATGGCTGACAAACTATTGAAACACTGGTCTCCTCTCCTGTTTGTCAAATAAATAGAACTTGCAAGAAAGCTGCAGGAAAGAAGGGAAAGGTGCTACTTTAAAAACCTCCTCTGCTCATCCAGGACTGCCTTTATAGGTGGAAAATTAAATGTTGCCTTTTTTTGTCAGTTTTATTAAAAAAAAATATGGCTCAAAAGCAAAACCCCTTGAAACAGAGAATCGATACAGGTACTAAAGTGTACATAATAAGGAGAAAAGAGTGATGTTGGTGAATGTAAAAAAATTCAGCATATTTACATGATCCTCTTACCAGCTCTGTGCTGTAACAGTGGATTTCCAAAAAACTGTGACTCACATTCATCATTCTGGTCCTCAGCTACTGCTAAGCCTCACCTCTTTTAATCTCCATATTTCCCTCTTCCTTCCCAACGTGCTCCATAGTCCTGTTGTTCATATGGAGTCTTTTTCCCGTTTTCCCATCTCCTAAGATACAGAACCCACTGCTAGCGGTAAACCCAAGACATGACTGCAGGAAAACTTTGGCCTTGGTCCTTGATGATGCGGCTAAAGTTTTATTTGCATTTGTATTTTTTGTTTCTTTTTCTTGATATCGTTAACTTGAAATAGTTTTTTACTAGCGATAGACACTGAAGCTGTTCTGAGGTCAACTCACCAAGCAGTAAATCATCCTGACCAAAGGTTTCAGCTAAATAAGGAAATAATAATGACAATACTGCTGTGACATTCTGAACATCTCCTCTGCCTTTCCTCTTGGTCTTCTGTATCCAATAATGCTCCAAAATAATGGATCACCCCTAAATGCCCTAGACGTTCGTACTAAATCCAGATGCTTGTGACAGTTTGCGCTTTATTCTGAATATCCTGAACACTTCTCAGCGGAAGTCATTATGACTGGTAGGAAACCGCAATTAGAAAAAAGCTCACAAAGGCTGGATGCAGTTTCCAGCAAAATACTTAATGACTTGGACCTTGTTGGAAAGTCTGGAAAACTGCAGTTGATATGTAATCAAGCTGTTCCAAACAACTTAAGAAAATCAGTTTTGGGAGGAATAGCAGTGAGCGCCTAGTAAGCCAGACTAATTCATCTAATTCGGTTATGGCTAAAGTAAATTTATAAACAATAAATGGCCTTTTAGCATAGTTACAAGGACTAATCCTGTGTATATGCTTGATGCTAAAGTTCTATATGGGTTATTTCCATAATTATTTAGGATTTCAAATTAGTCAGCATTTAAAGTAATCTTTATATGTATACAACAGGGTTTCATTATGCATATTCTAGTTTGCATTTTAATGTTCTTATAAATTACTGCATAATGGTATTTTGTGTAAAGGTTACATATTATGTATACTAAATATTATGCATGTGTAACATTACGTATTGTTAAAAATCCCATTATTTCACTTAGTTGATGGAAAGTTAAGTGCATTTACTGTCTTCATTTGCATAACATTATCTATATAACCAAGTACAGCAGATTCCAAGCGGAATCTGGTTAACTGGGTTAGTGGAATAACCCCCGGAATGTGCTAAAGTTCACTGATCGCTCTGCAGCGATTTATAAGTGCAGCTGCTGTCTGTGAAGGTCATGTGTGCACCTCAGTGCACGTAGCATTTTCATACCCCCTGGCAGAGTCTTCGGTGCAGCAGTGCTTCCCAGGTTCCCAATAATCTTAAACTATATAATTGAAAAAAATCATTTTACATCTGAGCCCAACTGTGTAACAACATTAATACATGCACTGATTCATTTTAGCCAGACTTATGATTTTATGGCAACGATAATGGCTCTATGCATGTATTGCTCTCTAAGCCTACACCTTCTAATGGCCTGACGCTCAGGAAAAGAGTTAATAACGCTTTAAAACAAAGTATTGGTTTCACATATCTGCACCCGAGCATTCAGTGAATGGCGTACTTATTCCATTTGTTACACAGATTTCATTTGCCATAACCTCTACACTCATGACACAGTGCAATAAATAAATAAATAAGTGCATAGGCAGATAAATATATAAATAAATAATGTGCTTTAAAGATGCCTTTAGCTTCCCGCTCGCTCGTATCATTGAAATTCCTGCCATGAGGGATGAAACAGACAGTTTCGAGGGTGAGCAGTAGGCTGTGGTGCCTCTGGGAGCCTGTTTCCAGGACCTGGGCCAGAGAACAATGCATAAAGGATAAATGAAGCATTCAGAGCAGCTCCTCCTAAATTGTAGGCGTAACATGATTCAACATTACATATTACTAAATTAACGTGAAAGTCATGCAGCACTGCAGCATTGCACATGTGTCATATTTTACACAACTCATTCAATGGAGTCTAAGTAGCTGTAATGTCTCCAAGGAGAAGCTGACAAGAGCGAGAACCATTAAAGCATTTTGTTGTTACTGTTGTTTTTTATCTGTGTCTAGAAACTTTTAACTGCATAAACAATCAAACTACTTAAAAGTAATCCTGGCATAGCATTACAAAGCCCCATCTCAATTTTATCTCTGAATCAAAAGGTAGAAAAGGAAAAACCGAACAGCAGGGGCACCAGGTGGTTCGGTAGCAAGAGGTACCACCTTGCAATTAGAAGACCCACCTCCTGCTGTGGTTCCCGTCATACGATCAAGGTACTTCTCCCCAGGAAAAATTACCCAGCTGTAGAAATGGGTAAATTAAATTGCTTTGTAGAGTAACATTAAGTCACTTCAGAGATTATTATTATTTATTATTATTATTATTATTATTATTATTATTATTTGTTACTAGTCAAAAAGTGCCTCGGGAAAGGAATCCATCCTTGAGGTACTTTCAAGGTTAACATTCAGCATAACTGTCTGTGACGGTTTTGAAGAGCCACGTTTGTGCAACAAGTGAACAGAAATACCTGCAGCTCCAGGTAGAGACACAGGTCAAACAGTTACTCTTCAGCAGCTCAGGACACAGATGCAAAGCAAATCTGAGCTTCTCACCACCTCAGGCTACAGACATAGAAAGAATTTATACTCCTGTCCAGCTCAGGTTAAAAAAGTATGGAACTCATACTGCTGACCACCTCCTGGCCAGGGTACAGAAGGAGGTTCAGAATCAGAAAGAAATGTAGCCGTATGAAAATGCGGGGAAAAAAAAACATTTAACAGGCAAAAAGCAACATCTTATACACCAGTTTCTCTTTGCTTGTGCTGGGAAGGGTGCCAGTTACCTAGGAAAAGCACTCTGCCATGTCATTTTTTTACTACAAGATGCCACTAGTAATTTGTGTTTTTATTACATGGGACATTTATAGCACACATTTAATGTGTGTGCAGGATTGTAACCTCCTCAGAAACCAGAATGTGAGCAACATGTACTGTGCATATGTTAGAAAAGCTTAGGAGTAGTTTGGGGGTCAAGGATTTAGATTTGTAGCCTGTTAGCTGCCAGTTAAAGCTTTATGAGGGGTACATCTGAAATGTCAGTGAACAAGCCGGCTACCAGGCAAGAAGTGCTCCAATAAAATATCCAGGTATATGAATGAGTGACCTTGTGAGCCATTTTGAATAAAATTGTTGGTACAAGTTAAAAAATCCTAAGGAAAGTTGATATCTTTGTTTCTGAAAGGGTATTCATCACTGAATATATTTTGCATGTGCTCATACAAGGGATCATTGTCACTGGCAGGGATGTATTGAATGGTCCAATGGGGGCCCAAGGCTAGGAGATACATGGGGCCTCATCAGTCACAATTCTCACCTTTTCTATACTTAGTAGTCTAAACAATCAGGCCCAGCTGTAAAGATACCTGGACTGTTTAGTAGAAGAACAGGTGTGAAGATCCAGCCTGTATTTTGCATACTGCTAAAAAGAGGATTGAGAGTCTGTACCTGCCTTTGATCACCAGCCAGTTTGCTTTGACTCAAGTTGTGATGTAACTGATCATCTCGGAGCACAACAGCCACTTTAGCTGTTCCAGCTTGCAACAGGTGTGGAGAGACGTTGCTAACACACAGTGCGGCGTGAGGTGTCCCGCCACAGACAGACACCACTTTCCACATGCTCCTGCATGTGATATCAAACTCGTAGTGGCTACAATTAAACAAATCTAGCTCTTCCCATTAATGGTGACCACACTTTAACAGTAAACCGAGATATCTGGGGACTTCAGTTAGAGTATTTACAGACTGGATCTTTAGACTGTTAATGCTACATTTGTCAAACCCAGTAGTATAACTTAAATTGGGGAAACAAATGATACATTAGAAGCCTTGAAATGAACCCACGTCTCTGCGGCTTAATCCTTTACGTGTAGCGTGAGCGAAGAAAACACCAGTGCTCTACCTCACGTCATTGTCAAGGACATCATACACATGTTCCTGTTGCTACACCTGTTTCTGTGAGTATGAAAGTTTTTTTAGTGCGTTTTCAAGCACGGCTATCGTTTGCCAGTGTTTTAGCTTGCGTACGGGTAACAGGAGAGGGTTTCTGATGTTTAAAATAAAATCAAAACGTGGATAATCTGCTTTTGCAATTAAACGCTGGTCACCTTTTCGTACCTGCGATCAACATCCACCGTTTTTCTTTTTTTTCTGACGGTATACCGTAACTGAACGTCGCAGGTTTGACTAATATTCGGTCAAAAGTCAATTCGGCCGTTCCAACCTGCAACAGGCGTGTAGTGACATTGTTAAAATACACACTAAAGTAGTGTGTAAAAGACAGTGTGTCCGAGATTGCAAATGTGTGCTATTTTGAAATGGTGATGCAACATGGAATATTCCATTACAGTCTGGACTGAAGTGGGGGGCTGTAGATTTATAGCAGGTTACTGAGAATATTAGCTATAGCATCAGTTTTGTTATGCTTGATATTTCTGTATAAGTTTAAGCAAAAATGAATGTATATATAAATGTGGGCATAGATGCCGGCCTAACTTCGCCTAACGGCAAGTCCGGCCCTGCCAACTGGCATAAATCCATATTAAATCTGAATAAAGTTTGCATGTATGAATGCGTGGCAATTAGAAGCTTTTACCTCATTTACCTCATTTAAACCCTGTCAAAGAGGATCCTCGCAGCTGTCAGAGGCTGCATTCTGTTGCCGTCACTGAGGACACAGCAGCAACAGTGTTATTTGGAATGACAAAATATCCTCATAGCCTTGGAGAGATGGGTTTTGAAGATGGCTGCAGGAAAACCGAGAGATAAAGCAGGGTTTTAGGAGCTGGGAGAGGGGCAGGAGGAGGTTACTAAAGAATACAAATATTGGTACTTTTGCCAGGATGAGTCAGTTCCAGTAAAACCTTTAAATTACCTGCCTGATGGCTCTGCAGAATGACTCATTACGAGAGCCAGGTTCCCTCATGTCTCAGGTAGCCTCAGAAACAGGACGGTTGAACCGCGTGTGAAGATGCTGAGTACCGGCTGACAGCGTAGTCTGTTTTGTGAAAACACACACATACGACGAGCAGCGCAGTCACAGGTAATGACATGTAATATTAATAGGATTTCATCAAATGTGAGAAGTGTGACAGAACTGTAAATAGAAAATGCAAATGAAAAGTAATTAAAATCTTTTTTGGAGACTGCGGTACGTGCCTGATTCGGTCGGCCCTTAATTAAGTTTGTTCTAATGGCCGACAAACTTAGACCGGAAGTTATGAATTTATAATGAAAAACTGAAGCCTTCCAGAAATGTTAGCCAAATATACTCTGGGCTTAATGTGACATTCGGTTGGTTTAAGATGTTAGGAGTGAATTTGACTGATAGCTATGAGCAAAATGGTACAAAAGGTACATTGAGGTGATATTTCCTGCACTCATTTTTTTTTTGAGATTTGAATAATTCCCAAACCAAATACATTAACAAATAGGATCACATAAAGAGACCTTTAATATTTTCATATTCAACAGTTAAATACTGGAAACCAATTCAGTATAGATCTAATCTAAACAAAAGGATTATTTTTTCTAAACCTGGAAGAATTGCCAGAAATATGAGTAAACCTAAACTTGCATTTAATTAAGAAAAATACAACAAAAAATTGGTTCCTACTAAACAGCCCCAGCCTGCGTGTACAGTATATGCAAAACAAAGACAAAATCTTTAAATTCAACTTAAAATCTAAGTAAACTTGCTGCAGTTTTCTAAATAATATTAGACTGGGAGTGAAATGTAAAATAGTTGGTAGTGTAGGTGAGGATTAAGCTGAACTTGAGCAAAGCAAGTGGCTGTTAGAAACAATTCCCCACCCCACTCCCCAGCAGCAGTGCCCTCCATAAAACAAAGAAAATGTATGTTGAATGTGAGAAGGACCAGAGAAAATGTCATAGATTTCATGATTTCACTCAGCTTGATGGTAATGATATACAAATGATCACATTTTATGCTAAACCCAACTCTATCAACATGATTTATTCCTCCAGTTTTTACAAGCCGAAGATGTTTTTTTTATTATTTATTGCTTAGTTGACAATATTGATGAGACTTATGGAATCTGACCCGTTTCCACCGCAGGGCTTTTTTCCGGCACAATTCAAGGTAAGTGCTTTTCTTAAGGCTACAACAGCAATAGCAGGGAGGTGCGTGAACCAACAACCAACAAATAATGACCACTAAACTGCTTGCTGCTCCATGATCACACTACCGGAACACTGTGCTGTATCACGAGGGAACTTAGTAGAGTAATACTGACGTATAATATTACACAGACCATATTATACAGTACTGTGCAAAAGTGTTAGGCATGCAACTTCAGTGTCTGTTGAGAAGTGCAGGTAGATTCTTACCTACCATCAGGGAGGTTTCTGGTTGGTCCCAAATTCATTCTGCAGCCTGAGAATGACCTCAAACACCCAATCTCAGTCATACAGGACTATCTTGAGCAAAAAGAAGGAATCCTGCAACAGACGGTGTGGTCCCCACAGAGCCCTCATCTCAACATGATCAAGTCAGTCTGGGAGGACATGCAGAGACAGTCAAAGTCTGCAGAAGAACTGTGGCCAGTTCCTCAAATTGTTTGGAACAACCTACCAACCTCTACCTTAAACTGCATGCACGTTTGCATAAGAGAGATGATGCTGTTTTAAAGGTAAAGGGTGGTCCCACCAAATATTGATCTGATTGAGGTTTTTTTTGTCTCCTGCACTTTTTAGAAGGTTTATTGATTAATAAGTATTCATGGCGTTATTTTTGGAACCATCCTCGCTTTATAGCATTTTTCCCACAGGTGCCTAAGACTTTTGCACAGTACGGTATAACTAATGGGATTGCAGGACATAACAAACTATAATTCCACATGATAATGTTTTATATGAAAATGAGAATTGAAGTATCTCATCCAGCTGTGTCTTAATCAGTATAGGAATGTGCTCAGTGCTCCTGGAAAGAGACACAAGTATCAATTAAATTTATTAAAAGACGTGTTTCTGCAAAGATATATACATTGTCAGCAAGAGTATTTTATCTGATTAATTTCAATATGTGTATATATTTTGTCTATCTACTTTACACTAAACAAAGAGTTGCTGATGCTTTAAAGGGAATATTATGTATTTTTTTTGGTCCAAATAGAATGGTGTACCATTTTTTTCCATTTAATATTTGGCACCAGGCTATTTCATTTTATATATGAAGTATTATTAGGTCAAATTTATTTTCCTTTAACTTTCTTAGTGTAAGCGCACCTCCTGAAAATTGGTAGAAGGAAATGTCAGTTTAAAAAGATTCAGTCACCAATATATACCTGCCTACCTATTTACAGGTATATTACCACCCAGCCCAGGAAAAGATTTGAACAAAGATTTCTCTTTTAGACAATACCATTAGATGCTATTGACCCAAATTTGGTCATTTTTTATAGTCAAGTCACAGACCCCAGTGTCTGACCTCTGTCAAATTGTCCTTTATGTGAAAAGGTCAAAGAATCAACCCACAAATCACTGTCATGCAGAGAAACAGGTCCCACTGAAAGCCAAATATGATGACATAAAAAGCAAAAGAATACGTTTGCAGACACAAATATTGTCAAAATCGAAACTTAAATTACAAAAACTGTACTATGGAATTATTTATTGGTACTCTACTTATAAAAGGTTCCGTCTATCCATTAGCTTTAAATGTTTGTCCCGGTGAGGATTGTGCCGACCCACTGGGAAAGGTGGCAATACCCTGTTTGGGGTGTCAGTCCATTGCAGGGTGGCCACACATACCCACGTTCACAAACCCATTCACACATGGATGTCTGTTGATCATGGGAGGAAACCAGAGCAGCTGGAGAAAAGCCTCACGGACAGGAGGAGAACATGCAAACTTCAGACATAATCTATAAAATAAGGGCTTAAAAAAACAGTTTTGTCCAATCACGAAGTCCTTCCTTTTGAGTAGAAGTCTTAAGTATTTTCCTAGCAAAAAATTTGACAACTTAAGAAGGAGAAAAAACATGCAAGAAAGTCAGTGTACATCTAGAAAAATTATTTTGGGAACATCATCCAAAGTATTTACACATAGATCAAAATACATTTTGAATAAGTCAAGAGGAAGTTGGTTTTTGCTCTTATTAATTAAATCAGATTTGTCTCTGTCAAAGAAAGAAAAAGTATTAAGTAAAAAAAAATCTATATTTCTCAATGGCAACACATCAGGATCCAAAACTACTTTTAATCCCCCTGGCAATAAGTAATATTTGACATTAAGCGCTGCACTACACAACACTTCAAGAATCAAAAGTAGGACCATATACAGTAAGAAAGAAAACATATTTCAAAAATCTTTATGTACTGCAACATAATAATAATAATAATAATAATAATAATAATAATAATAATAATAATAATGATGATTATTATTATTATATTATTATTATTTATAATAAGTATATATAATTATATATAATAATATATAATAATTATTATGTATACATTATTATATATAATTATATATACTTATTATAAATAATAATAATATAATAATAATCATCATCATCATTATTATTATTATTATTATTATTATGTTGCAGTACATAAAGATGTCTTGAGCTGTGCTCAATCAAACTAATATTAAAGATTAAAATTAATCGGTCAATAAGCAATATTAACACAAAGTAAAGGCCCCTTTTAAGAGCAACAGGCTCAAGATCCTTTTCTGGGGACAATAGAGCTGAGCTGGAGAAATACTGAGGGAGAGATGAGCACCGCCAGTGTGGAAAAGACTGGCATTATGCAGTGAAGGAACAGTAGCGCTACTCTGACAGAAGTACCTCATGATACTCCACGCAGCAGGAAATTGCATTACGTACAGCCTGAATGGGCGTTCAAACAGCTGACAGTTTTACATAGATCTTAAATTTATATGAAATTATTTATTTCATGTGGCAGGGTAACGCAATGGATAATGCTGGTGCTTCACAGCTCGTGGCAAGTTCAAATCCAGCTCAGTCTATGTGGAATTTCAGTTTTTTTTCCCCATTTGGTTTCCTCTGTGCCATCGGGTACATTCCTACAGTCCAAAGACGTGTGTTTCAGGTGAATTTCTGACTTCGAATTGCACTTAACGTGCGTGAATGCGAGTCTGCTAAATGAATGAATATAAATGAGTTAAAGACAGAAACCATAAATAATCAACAGTTGTGTGATTATTTTTATTCTGCTGTCAGCAGTACTTTTATTGCAAGTCAGTGCAGTTTATTCACGAGCAGTGCGCTGTGCTGAAGACAGACTCAAAGTGCGTTGAAGGGGTTGCAAGCAAAGCAAAAGTGAAACCATCACATACAACACAGTCATATATTCCGGTGAACTGGCAAGTCTGAAATGTCCATAGTGTGTATTTGGGTGTGAAAGACAGTAACACAAAAAAGTCACACATCATCACTGGCCTTTCCCTTGTTGCCTCACTTGCTGTGACTGTGAAGGCCCATTCAAAGCTCCCATTGTCTCTTCTGTACACTGTTGCAAACCATGGGTGAACTACCAAATGTTTGTGTGTGTGTGTGTGTGTGTGTGTGTGTGTGTGTGTGCACGACTGCACAGAGATGGATTAGCATCCATCCAGGATAAATACTGTCTGCTTCCATGATAGGCTTTTACCGTACCCCTAAACTTCATCGCTGAATATGAACAATCAAAGAATAAATCTTTAGCTAATTCAAAGTTCCTGCATCACTTTATGGAAGCAAAATACATGGATCTTGGCAAACATTTTCAAAAAAGGAAGAGGACCAGTAGGGATTTGCAAACTGAAATTCGGCTAAAAAATTCAATAGTTTAACAGAAAATCCCCTGAAAACCCTCTTACAGTTGTTCTCCAAGGACTGATGCCCCCAGGGCAGTTGGCCGTGAGACTCTGGGAACAGATGCATTTTCAAATCAATAGGTACATATTGAAAAAGCATACAAAATCTCAAAATAACAATGGAAAGAATGGGCACTGCAACAAAAAAAGGATCTGCAGGGAAATTTTTAAAAAAGAAAAATGCCAAACAAACTTCAGTGCATACAAAACCTTAAAATAACACATAATTGGCAGAATATATTAAGCTGGAGAAAAAAGAAAAAAACTTCAAAGAAAGATTTCCGACAAAGTGCATATGCAGTCACAGTAACCTTGTGACAGACAAAGTGAGAAAAGTTGCAATTGTGGATGTGTATAAACTGCAAGCCGCTCAGGATCAAGCAGCACTACCTCTTATACAACTCGTGTAAACAAATACTTCAAAACAGGGGAATCAGATAAGCTGCAGTTGGAAACAAAAAAAAACTTAATGAGAGAATTAATTTTTCCACACAGCATTTCATTTTTTTTCACCCTATTAGAAGTAAATGAAACCACAACCAAAGTCATACTTGAAAATATAAACTGCTAATGGATATATACTAAGAAATTCACGTAAATGATAGTCATAAAAAAGGCAGAAGCTGGACAATATAAGTGAAAAGAATAAAAGCATGTATTTGTAAGGTCAGTGTGTTAAGGAGGAACATTTGAGTAACCGTTGCAAAAGTAACCTAAGTACTGTAAATTTGAATAGTTTGTGTGTTCTTTTTTGATGCAGTTTATCTGTTCGCAGTTTTACTCGTTGTAAACCTATTTGGAATTCACACCCCTCTTAACCCTCAGCTGAGGTTTTCATCCAGAACATTTTACCCATTCATAAAACACTTAAACAATTTAGGGTAAGTACCTTGCCTAAGGGAGCGATTAAAAGCCATGGAACTCAAACCAACAGCCTTCAGGTTAAGAGTCAATATTCTTAACCGTCGTGATACAGCATTTGCTTAAGAGCTGCATTTGAAATGGCCTGCTGTGAATGACTGACAAGAACAACCCTACATGCACAGAGGATTAGAAAGACCTCATTTTCTCTTCTGAAGGTATGAAGGTCAAACTAGTTGATCTGATTTAATTGTGCCAGCAAGTAGGAAGTTCCCTGTTTTAGCTCACTGACCAAAATTCCCTGTTGCTCACAAGCCCTTTAGAAATGTCTTGTCAGCTAGTTTTTATGGGTCGCAAATAAACTCAATTTTCCCAACTCTTAAAACCACTAACGCCATAGCAGTTTCCCAACTTTTAGTCCATATTATTGGGAGACATTTTCTCTAGTCTCATAAATGCAATGTATTGTGTCTGTTGTCAAGCACAAACTGCACAGTCAAACACGATATACAGGCTTCCCTCACAGAACAAAGAGAATTCAGATTAACAAATGTCTGCTAACATAACAAACAGCAAAGTCCTGTCCTATATGAAATGTAATTTAAGCAGCTCAAATCGCATAAGGCAACAAAACAAAAATACAAAATAATAGTCAAACAAGGAGATGGCAAGGGGGTGAAAAATAGAGCATGTTAATGTTAAGCCTGGATTCAAAGGTGTCCCGAGCAGTTCTCATGTCTGGAATTATTTTTAAATTTCCTTGATGCTGAAAAGATAAGGCAGGATTTTTACAAGTTTAGAGAAAAAAAAAAAGTGGCCGAACCTTTTTGTGACTCAGGAAGCATTATCTATTGTTCACAGTTAAATTGATGAAGAGCAATGAGCAGCTCTTTTACAAAAATTCTCTTTATGAGCAGATCTTGAGGTGCAAATTACTCTTTTTATGTAAGCCTGCACTGAACTGCATTGGACCGAAAAGGGTACTTACCTGTACGAAAGACACATGGAAAGACATACACAAACTATGGATACAGGGGGGGTTTACAGATAATCAGATATTACGATTCAAAAATTCTAAGCAAGTATGAATAAAAAATTAGAATCATAATGTCACTGTGGTTTAAGCTGAAGAGATAAAGGCTGAGTAACTACTTAGTCTTTTACACAAATCTATGATAGAAAAAAAATCATTTAATAATTTTTTAAGGAAGGAAATTACAGAAAGTGTGTAGCTGCTGGATGCCTATTGGTTTGTGTCTAATACTTCAGGTGGTACTATTTTCCCATTAAGTGTTCCCATGTTTTTCTTTAGAGGATTTGGGATGTTACAAAGGAGCAGACTGACAAAGGCTGCTCACTGAGGCTTGGAATGAGAAGCCGAACACATTACGAGATTATGTGTTTGTGCTCAGGCTGCCTTTGTTTATTAAGTGTCGGAATGGATAAGCGCTGTTTGTTCTAATGGCACCCTGTTTCTGCCACTTGACCTATTCATCGGCGGGGCACTCCAATGGAGAGGATAACCGCACTTGTGAATATTGTTTAGCCTCTTTTCAGCATGCCCTGGAACCGAATGAGGAAATGAATGCAGTGTTTTACCAGAGTATGTCGAAGAGAGGACACACGCCCACATTTACATGGAATCAGACGACTGCAAGTTTAACTTATCCCAATGCTATTCCTATGTCTGGAGGCCTTGGTGTGTTCAACTTGTTATTTAGTGCATAAAAAAGCAGAAGGGTTGGATCCGACAAGTCTCCATAAAATTATATCTTGGAAGTTTTGTGCCGATATTGTTGGTTCCCTAGTAACTGCATTCTTTCTTCATCTGCAGGACTTTAGGATGCTTTGCTATTATTTTTGGCAGTTCTACTGTACTTTTTTTTTGAAAACTGAAAAATTAAACACTTAAAATGCTTGGAAATTTTTTTTCCAATGAAAATACACCCCCAGCAAGACAAAGTAGGATATATTTTACGGTTTATCTGCTGACTGGGTTTCAGAATGTTTCCTCACTTCTTCTGGGCCACAGATAACAAGTCACACTGAGTTCAGAGGTTACAAGACCAGGCCACAACCCAGGCAAGGAATGACACAAGGCACTCAGCAGAGGGCACTCTGCTTACACTGAGCCCCTAGTCTCATCACACACCCTGTTCTTCATCCTTGACCTCTCTGCTACTGAAAACTCCCACCTACACAGATCCTGCCATTGCTATGTTGAGTCATGGACTTTCTATTTCCTTTAATTCAGACAAGAGTGGAGTTTGCCTCCAAGAAGGATGACATCCCAGCAGAAATAAATTACTACAGGGTTTCCAGGACACAGTTCTGAAAGATAGCTGTTCTCAGTAACATTTTTTGTGATTCCTTTACAACATGGTTACTGTATACCATATGCAAGATTTCAAATGGAGCCTGTAACTGGCAATAATAGGATGGAAACAAAGCAACCTGTGTTTCTGGGATAGGCTCCATACCACAGTGACCCTTCCATAAGAGATGCTGTTATTGACAGAGAGTGAATGAATAAGTGAGATTAATGGTAGGAAGAAAAAAAAATCATAGAAACAAGGAAATATGTGTATTGTTTGGTCCACTTCATGGTTTATGTATTCATTTTGAAAGGTGCTCCATGCAGACCTAAACATAACTCCATGTACTGGCATAGCCCCAGTGGGGCACAAAAGCAGTCCTTTTCCAGGAAACTCAAAGAAAGGAATGTTATTTTAGACAGAGAATACTGATACAAATGGGCATTGCCACATTTGTGTATAAGTTAAAGCCAGTCATTTTGTAGGCACCTTCAAAATGACATTCCAATTTGGATCCCCACACAAAAGGAAATCCTCCCATTGGGCTTCTGTACAAAAACTGGGCCTTGGCCACTGATCTGTTCATCAGCTGCACCTATAAAATCACTCTGACCTCATGGTGGGTTGTCAGTGTTCCTTCATTTTGTCCTACTTCAGCATTGCACCGGGGTACCTGGTTTCTTGTCATTGTACCATTGTGTTTGGATGGAAAAGAGCAAACGGGCCTCAATGCTCCTATTCCCAGGGGATTAGTCGGTCTGCGTGATGTGATATCCATTCTCGCCTTTCTATACAGCCTTGGAGAATCCAAGAGGCGCTTTGCTCTTCTCTTAATGCTGTTACCTACTAATGTTTTATATTATTAGCCATTATTATGATGTGTCTGCACTACATTTATTTTAACTTTTGTGCTATATAAAAATGCATGTAATAAGGAGGTTGCCCTGATACTAGGTGACACTATGAATCCTTATTTTGCAACAGATTAAATCTTTACAATTTAAATCCTAGAAATAAAATGAGGGCCAGTGGGTACAAACTGTCACTAATGAAAAAACGGCAGTTAATGTGCATTCTTCATAGAACATTTCAGTGGGAAAAAAAATGTATGAAACACCTACAGACTTTCACAGTTTCTTTTCACACTATTAATTATTAATAAAATAGCAAACAAGTAATAAGAGAAAAAAAAACTGTCACTGAAGCTAATGGCCACTGTACAAGATGCCATAAGTTTTATCAAGCGTAACATAGCAGCCTTTTTTAATTTCTTCTGTTTATGATGACAGCGATACTGTACATGTCTTATTCAAAGAATACAGTATGGAGCATCGAAGCTGCTACAGTGCAAAATATTTCTGTTCTGTATGACTGTTATCCTGCTCCAGCACAGCACTGCGGTCTGTAACACACAACAGCTAGCAGGTATATTTTCTGAAATCTTTAGCATAACAGCTAAGCGAGACTCAACTAATGACATTCATTATTACAGGCAAGAGAATTCGAACCAGAAAAAGCGATATGTCAGGACACACATTGTCATTTCCTTTGAATACAAAAGTGCTTTCAGATTTACATTTGAAGTGGCCTTCATTTTATTTCCAGCACTTCAAGTTGGCATACATGTAGAGCAGACTGACAGACTAACATGTGGCACTTTTACCATGGTGGATCTTTCACAGACTAATGATCGCATTCCCCGGCCACAAAAAAGGCTCCTTTTGTCTGTTTATTCCTCACAACCTGTACCTCCACCTGCTCTCTTAAACTGTGATATGGAAGGTGATTACCCACTCAAATAGTCTGGCTGCCACTGCGAAATGTAGAACATTAGAATGTAGCTCCAAAATTAAAACATTTTCTTTTACAAAAAGAAACTTTTATGTAATCAGTTTACTTTTTTCTAATCAACATTTTTTTTTCCAGCCCATCTTTTCAGATCCTCCAGATGAGAAAATTCAAGTCCATGAGGGCTGGAGGGTGTGATTTCTTTCATTCCGCATCACCGCTTTTCTAACTGAAGTCATTATTTGGACAGGGAGCCTATCTCACCTGTTTTTCCAGGTGTAAAGCAACGGCTGATTCAAAGGTGGCTCAAAAACCCGTGGATGCTGCGATTCTTGACCATCGAAGTACCCCACAGTTGCACTAGAAGCGGAAGTACATCAGCATGATAGAAGATAGCTTTAATTTAAAGTGCCTTTAATGTCATTAAGTTAAAAAGCATGCAGTGGGAGTGCAGTTTCCCTTGTTGTCCTTAGAGATGGTCCCAGAGGACAAAGAAACACAGAAATGCATTAGTCAATGTTTGTAGTCTTTAAATTGGATGGGCTTCACAGGTTACAAGTGTAGTCTTCCATAAATGTCAGATTTTAATTTAGACTTCTAAAATTATTTGAGTCTGATCTTCATCTGCATTTCATCATTCATTTATACTTTATAATTTCAGAAGTAAAATGTTTAAAATATGCAGCTCTATATATAAATGATGGCATACATTTATAATACAGCAGATGAATGATTTTAATAAATGGATAAATCGTTTATAAATATACAAGAAATGTATATTAGTCGAATCAAATATGAGGAAGTTTATGCAAGTCATACATTTCCAAATAATTTTTTGTTTTTTATGAATGCGATAGTTACTGATACAGAAAAGTTCTCAAGGGTGTAACATAACACATTTTTAATTAAAGACTATTCAGCCTATAATGCCATAATAATAAAATTATAAAACTAGTAACTCTTTCTGAACTGCCTTTTAACAAAAGAAAGAATGTATATAATATATCGACTTCATATGAGAAGTCAAAATGAAAGGATATGCAAGAAAGTAATAAGTAATGAACAGATTTACTGAAAGAGGAGATTATTTGCAATCTTGTTTGACTCCTTTTCATTATTATTCTTGTGATGCACAGTTATCCTGACAGCTATTCATTTATTTGCTGTACAGTATATATTGATGCCGTTTTAAAATTACAGCCTTCAGAAGTTATGCACACCAATATATCATTAACATTTTACAGTTTTATTCAAAAGAAACACAGTTTAGCAAAAACTTACACAAACATTTCAGTGGATTCAGTTCACAATGTTGAGCAGCAGCCTATTTAGAATCGAGGAATTTCCCAACAGAGTATCTGCTTTTATTTCGTGTTTTCGTTTATTTCAGTTATCCTGAGAGAAGATGGATATTTGAATGGGTTATAACTGAACCTAATCTAACAACAAGCAATGAGAACTACACTGTTTGTTGAGAAGCTCTGCACAAGGGCACCTAAATGCCTGTCTCCAGAAATACTGCTTTTTAGTATCTTGCAGCGTCCTGAGGAATTAGCCCAGGCGTATCTAAGGGTTAACTCCTTGAAAATTTCCTCTCGCTTTTCCTCCAGCTTCACAGTGAGCACACCCTGAAAGTATGTGCAGAATTCCAGTGACTGTGGCACCAGCCGACCTTCCAGTAGCACCAGCCTGTGAGAACCGGGGTGGAGAATTCTAGAAGTCTGGGCTCTTTATTGTGTTTGGACAATTATTGCTCTTTCCATGTAAAGTAGAGCATACCGGCACCATTGTGTGGACAAATCCCCCCCCACCCCACCCCTGACACCCAATGACCCACGGCGATCCAAAAGCGTGCAGGAAACCCGTTTACAGCACGGCCACTGAGTTGTGTCTGTATACGGAAGGGTTACATTTACATACCAGCAACTCCAGCCAGTTCGCTTTTTTCTGACAGCTGGAGCGTGAAGGATGTCTGAGGGTCTTCCGCTAAGCTTTCACCGGCATCCGCGTCCTCTGCTCGGGAAATTTTTTGATGACAATCACAGTGGATTCCAGGAATGTCGTCCTCACGTTGTTTTGTACACGTATGCTGGAGGTTATGCGGCTGTCAAGTTTACAGCTTAAGACGGGAAATACCAGACAGGATTGTGACGTCTAAGGTCTGTGCTCTGTGAATGTCCTCCTTGTCGGCCTCCCGCTCAGTCTGGAGGTACACGCTGGCAAACAGCAAGGCCATGTGTATCAAAGCCAATTGATCACAGTCAACTCGCCAGGGAATCGGAAGAGAAATGGACAAGACAAGAGCCAGTGATGATGAATATTGCAGATTCTAATTCAATTTATGACGCTTAAAAACTGTTTATCACTTACACTATACACCAGGTTGAAGCATAGCCCCAGTAAAAATGGATTATTTTGCTCAGGAGCTGCATTAATGGACACATTTTCAGACAGAGAAACTGCTAATCAAGTGTTTCAGCCGCGAGGAAGGAATAAAATGCTCTCAAGTTCACCTCGGCAGACAATGATCTGTAAACAACGTTGTGCTTTTTTTATTACAGAATAAAACAGAAAGAAGTTCCTGTAGCCAGTGCGTTGCAGGTTGTTTACACACTTGCTCTTCGTTTTGTCTTTGTTGCTTCTCAACATCATAAAAAGCATTTTTTTTTCTACCTCTGATCATTTCTACTCTTGTAAAACCATCCACGGTATACTTTTAAGTGTAATTTATTTTTATTATTATTACTAGAACTTTTTTTATTATTACTACAAAAGTATATCATCCAAATTATCTCATCTATGCCCAACAGACTGTTAAACAACACAGCTTATCCAGGCAGATATAAAAGCGAGAAACAATGCATGAATTAAGTTGACATTATTTGGTGATAACTTATGGTTAGATTTCAGAAATCTTCAACAGGTTCTGTACTACTTGCTTTTTTATAAAATATATATTTCATCGAGAGAATTTCACTTCCCACTTTTCCTGTTGATTTCCACGAGAGTAAAAATGATGACAGTCACATAACGGGAAAACTGTGACTTGTGACAAAGCTCACCTTCATCGCACTGCTTCCCCACTGAGGCCACAGCAGGAGGCTACCATCTTGGGCAAATGCACCAGAACTTGGCAAGACGGCAAAATAAAAAATGAGCAAGTAACTACTTGAGAAATTAAAAATACTGCAGCTGTTTCTGAACGAGGCGGCTGATGAAGAAGGTTTGTATTTTGTCACTGATCGTTCCATTTTTTATCTAGCCGAAGCCACCTTGTCATTTGCTCTCATCCCAGTCATTGCTGGAGCAGCTCGGATTTCACCGAGACGTAACTTGGTTCAGACAACACGCAGCATGTGAAAAGAATCTTTTGAGCTCTTCTGAGAGACTCATTCTTAGAAGTAGTTCACGGCATTCGAGTCCTATCGTAGAGTTTTGTTTGACTAGCTTTCAGAAAATCTTTCAAAAGGGTTTCAAACTTCACAAAATATTTTATGTTAAACTCTTCAGGTTCAAGCAAAACCAGTTCCTCCACGGTTTAAGATTCTATTCTTATGTACAGTACTCTATTATGTACTATAGTTCATATTCTCGGGCAGCACGGCGGTGCAGTGAGTAGTGCTGCCACCTCGCAGCACCGCGGCTGTTCAGTCATGGGTTCAAAATTCGCTCGGTCTGCGTGCATGTTCTCCCTGTGTGGGTTTCCTCCATGTTTGCCAGCACCCTCCTGCAGTCCAAAGACATGCGTGTCAGGTTAATTGGTCACTGTATATTGCACATAGCGTCAGTCTGCGTGTGGCCACCATCGATGGACTGGTGTCCCATCCAGAGCGCAATTCCATTAGTGCCAAGTGATTCTGAGGCTCCAGACCTCTGCGACTAGAGTAAAGCGGTTAGTAGCCATGGATGAGTTTTGTAGCGAACAAATGTACAGAAACAATTTGGACTGTATTTTTAAAGGTTGTCTTGCAGTACAGCTGCCAGAAGTACTGTATCAAGATTTCAAGGCATTTTGTGTGAAGCCTCACTATAATGGCAGCCCAGTGCAAAAGCTCCCAATTCAGACTCCTTCTTTATGACATCTTAGCAATTCTAAAGTCAGTGCTTTAAATTACTGCGGAAATTTTCCTGCACGTCCTGCCAGTCTGATCATCAAACTGGACCTCTTATACTTAGGGAGAATCATGTTCCAGAGGGCAGTTTCTGCTCTCGACAAAGAAATCGTTGGACTGACACAACTGATCTAATGGTGGACTTCATGAGTCTAATATCTTGAAAGACTTGTTTGGGAAGAAATGGTTGTGCAAATCATCAGCCAGATGTAGAGATGTAGAAGATTTTTCCCACATCTCCCCCTGTGCTTCAGCTCTTTATGTTCCAATATGTAGGAGACATCTTTTGATAAACTGAAAAAAAAAAAAAAATCACTGCATAATGCTGCTTAAAATAACCAACACAATATGCAGCATTAAGCCTCAACGCATTGATTTTGGCTGTATAAGGCTTTTAATTGACTAAAAAAAAACATAATTCATAACTGGAGTGTGATAAACAAAAGTAAATGATATATGAAATGTGAGATGTGATGTAGAAAAGTGGAAGAAAAAATATGTTCCTTTCTTTAGCTTGACATGTGAATGCAGACATTAATGGATAAATAATTACAGTTTCAAAGTAATAATGCCACCCAATTACACTTGATATTACTAAAGGAGTTATGGAAATGAGCTGTCAGAGCAATTTTCCAACAAACATTAAAGAGTCATATGCTATTACATTATTCAGGCACTGTGTGCTGATAAACAGTCCTCAAAATCTTACTTTCTGTCTTGTGAAATAAAATCATTCCATATACTGAAAAAAAAACTTAAAGAGTACATTGTTTTAATTTGCAATTTTCACAGTTATTCAGAAGTTTAATGACTGATTAATGGCGGTGCTCAATATTTTGTCACCCTTTCCTTAAAAATTAAGTGAATTACATAACACAGTTATGGCATGGTATGTGTGACATGACGCATCTTGCACTATTCTGAGCAAAAAGGAACGTTCGGTTTGCAGAGATGAGACTTAACTGTACTTTTATCAGGGTGTGACCCTCACTGACAACAGACAATATAATCATATAAAGCCAACACCATTATAGCATTTGTTCTTCAGAGGACCGGCCAACATCAGCAGACAGGTATCTAAGATAAGCGCACATGTCCCAGCACACGAATGCAACACGTGGGAACTGTCTGGGTCTTTCACTTGAACATGCTGATGATCCCACTTGGCACACCTTCAAACCAGCTACATGACTACCTCTTGATATAAGGATGGCCACAGCGGGGTCTAATCAGGCCTTTATCTTCACTTGGGTGGGTCGGGGGCAATGAGCTCATACATGCGACGAGCTATTCCATGTAGATAAAGTTTCTTAGTCCTAAATGCACACAGTGCAACATTATCTGCGTGAAACAGATTCTAAAACTTGACCAAAGCACTACAGCAGTTATCAAATAGATACTTAGCTGGACTTAACTTTACGTAATATTTAAATAATAACAAAATGCATTTAACATCACACTTTTTGTAGATCTTTGCCATACAATCACTTTCAATTTAGTGTGACATATTTCACATAAAAAACGATGAAAACAGAGTATAGAATAGTGTATACGGTATATATGTCCTGCTGTTATTGTTATCCTTTATTCAGTTGACTCCTGCTCAGAAGAAACTTACTATTTTAGCTCATCCACTTTACAGCGATTTACCCATATGTGCAATAGGGTATTTTACAGGCGGCATTTGGGGAAAACGCTCGTCGGATTTGAACCAGGGGCTCTTCAGTTTGCGCAGCAACAGCTACTATTCTACCTGGTGCTCCTGTAAGTTGTACTACCTCCTGTTACAGCCTTTAGCCTACAAGTTACCTAGTTTGTGTGCATTAAAGATTCCCCCTGTCTACAAGCTCTAAGAACAACTTCACAGTGATTTGGTGATGAGAATAATTTTGCAATAAAAGCGTGACAATCTTGGAAAGGGTTCAGGTTCAAAAAAGGTCTTTAATATATGGTCATATTACACACCATTCAAAAGCAGTAAATATATTTTTTTCTTTTTTCATTTTCTTTTTTTCCTTCTTCAGATAAAATGAATTGAAGCCATTTTCATCACAGGACAGGAAACACCATGAGACTTTCACCATATGAAGAAAATACGTGAAAGGAGCACGTTTCCATCACATTTCGGAGCACTCGACCCTGATACACCCTGACACGCCATCAAAACCAGGCTGGAAATGAAATGCTGCACCCGCTCCTTAGCATGACTTGAGAAAATAGGGAAGTACCAGAGGAGTGGCGCAGGACCTCATAAAGCTTCCAGAGAAGAGCTGCGTGAGCGCTTTCTGCAGCCTTGGAGAAATGAGGCTGCTCGCTCTCTACTGCAAGTCGGAGAATTTGCTTTGCTGTGGATAGGCTGACAAAGCGGTCTCCGGCAGGTCTACCAGGTCTTAAAAACACATCATTTAAAGGCTAAGCAGCCATTTACATCGCAGCAGAACAATCAATGGCAAAAACTGGCCTCCACCTCACATTCATTGACCTTAAATAGCAACTGGCAACCAGGACCAAAATAACTTCTGGAAGCACAACAATGACAATGACCTTAATCATTCTTATCTCTTACAGAAAAGTGGACAAGAGCCTTTTTACAGCACTTGTAACTATCAGCACCGGGGTCAACAAATGTCAAATAAAGCCTGATATCTACCATAGTAACATGCATTTGATGAAACAAATATCCCATCTGTGCTTTTTTTCTTAACACACATATATATATATATATATATATATGTATACTGTAATTTGTTATTCACTAATTTAAGTAAAAACTGTGATAATTTTAAATCAAAGCACATGCATTTAAGTTCTCTTTCTCTTCATGGTAATACAGCTGGATGGTTTACAAAATCATTTGGATTAAACATCTTTCTCAAGGGGAACATCAGCAGTTTCCCACCTGAAGTGTGAACTTGTATTCTTTAATCGCCACGCTGCCTACTGCCAAATTACGTGGCCTATATTAGAGGTTTACCTGTTATCTAACAGTGTAACCCACTAGGAGCCAAATTACTGTAGCCTCCCCAAATGCACTGTGTATGAAAGAGCCTCTAATCCACTCTAACTCTCTGCATTCCCCTGATATCTGGGTGTTTTGTACATCCGCAAATTACTAAAAGCAAAAGCGATGAGAAACTTTCGCTGGAAACCTCCAAAGTATCAATATTTGAGTTTGAACTAACAACCTCTCTTTACCCTCTCTCACGGTGAGAATTGGTGTTAATTGAATAAGATGTTTGAGTATCAGATTGTTGGCCTTCTGTGCCGCTCAACCATAATTGGCTGCCTGACATTGCTCCTTGACTGAGACCTCTTGCTTCGGGACTTACGGGAGGTATTTGCGTCATTGTCAAGGATCACTGGTCCTGTTTGTTGGCCATTAGGTAAAGTCTAATTTGCTGCTATAGATTACCTGCTTCTTAGGCTACTAACTGTTTTCCATTGAGCAAATTTGCATGTGAAGATGAGCTGTTACCTCCCCTGCGGAGTGACCCTTCAGGTAACACCCTCTAAGAACCAAAACGCTCGAGCTCAGCACACGACTAAGTGTGTGACAAACAGAGCAGCCGTCGGCAGCTCGGTCTTAACCTGGGCTGCAGACCACATCTCATTGCACTTTGGCTTTACTTTGGTTAAGTCATCACCTGCGTCATGAGTGGAATTACACCTTACATCTCACCTCACTACACTCTGCCACCTTCCTTAGCGTGAGTTCCACATCTTCCGATATACTGAGTCTGTCCTCCGAGGACTTGTGCTTCCAAACAGTCTAGACACACTCTACACTGAATGTTAATCTCTGTCATTTTGTTTATGCCTAATAAATTCATATTTTAGAAAAAAAAGTTTGTCTAAATGTCTATTTTTATAAGTGTGCTGACAAAGAGACCATACTAATTCTAGTGCCTGTTCTAATTTTGCTGTGACAGGTAAAGGTTCTTTGTCTCATGCAAATCAGCATTTTTAAGGACATTGATACACAAGATAAATAGAGCCACTTTGTGCGTGTCTCATTAATTTTTCCTTTGTCAGAAGTGAATCTTCAGTTAATAACTTTGTACATGGAGCCACTTCCCTGCAGCAGTCCAGGACAGCTCTGGAAAAAGCCACAGTTAAATTACTACAACCGTGTTTTATTGAGAGATGATCTGAACCCTTCCCCTCTTCTTGGAAAAAAATGAACTAGACAGAGTTTTTATGATGCAGGTCTGAGTTCTCCAGGCAGTCAGACGGGGAATTGGCAAAGCGTTCCACGGTCTGTTCAGTGGCATAGTGGAAGGTGCCGTCCACACTGAGCTAGAGTGCAACAAACAGAACGGAAACGGATTCCAACAGCGAGCGCGTGCTCTACTGCACCTTGAGCAATTCGGCTGTGTGGGACAAAAATGCTGTTTGGAGATTGTATCTTCTGCCTGTGTTTTTTGCCAATTTCCTCCTGGTGCTCTGGTTTCCTCCCACAGTCCAAAGGCATGTGTTTCAGATGAACCAGTAACTCTAGAATGCCCTCAGTGTGTGTTCGTGTGAGAGACCAAGCACGCGCGATTGCCCCGTGATGGACGGGGGTTTTGCCAAGAGTGTTCCCTGCCTGACACCCTGAGCTTCTGGTCCACCTCAGTCCTGCGCTAGACAAGCAGTTACCAACAAAGAAAGATTGATGGAAGTGGCATGAGCTCATAAGCTCAAACTGATACATCTACTAAAGATGTTTCAGTTAATTCCTGATATCACACCCGTGGCACATTTTTATTAAAACCAATGTGAACTTGTTTTTGTACAGTTCCATAATGCATTTATACATCATACTGTGTAGCTGTTTTAAATAATTTTTATTTTGTAAAGGGTTTGCTGTGAAACCCCTAATGTGCAGTAGATGTTTGTTCCGGAAATGAATAATGATCCTCAGGCTAATGTTTCACAGGTAACTAGGAATTCATTCTTGCAAGCCTGCAAAAAAGCAAAAATGAACAATTGTCAGTTGTGTTTCCCTTAAGAATATCACCAGAGCGTATTGTAATGCTTGGGAAAAGTAAGTGTATATGTGCAGAGCATTTTTCTCACAAATCAATACATCCCAGGGGCTCCGTCTCAAATATACCGTTTCTTGCAGATAAGTGGTGCCAGCAGTTATAAGATGTATGACTTTCTAGTTTTGAGGAGGAAGAAAAATTGATTTTTTTCATTATAATATTAGCAAGGAGCCACACTTTTAATGTGGTATTGTGTTTGTTTTCATAAAGTGTAAAAAGAAAATGAAAGTAAGCAAAGGGAGTTGCTGACTACTCAATATTTCCTTTGATTCAAGTGTGACAGTAAACCAATAATCTCGATATATGAGTGTGAGAGTCTGTGTGGACGTTAAACACAGTAAAACAAGCACAAAATAATTTTAAAAAACTCTGCCAAGTAAAAATCTGTATAAACCTGCTCATGTCACAGACAAACCAAAGTCCCATTTGGAACTATGTTTAAAGCTCTCAGTAGCTCTCATGTTTGAATGTCTATCGTGTTGCAAGATTTTCCTTTGTGGGATTTTTTTTTCCCCGAAACAAATGTCTGAATTAAAGCTAGCTGTAGTATTGAACAAGCAACCAGGCCCTTTGTTATGTAGTGAAACTTCATATTTACAGCAAAAAATAGAGAAGCCCTTAAGGTGGCTGCCATGTCATCAGGAAAACATCTTTATCCTGCATGAGGACACAGGAAAGATATGGAAGCCTGCCAACATCGCTTAAAAAAGTCAAGTTTTAAAGGCGTATTTTATAATACTTCATCTATCCATTTCCTTTTGACCCAAAATCTTTTTATAGTTTTGACCCATGAACTCACTTTGTACTATTGGCTGTTATGTCTGTATATTGATCACTTGTTATGTCCCTTCTGCACACAAGTCTGAGGCAGAGCTCTGTGTAAATTAAACAGGGATGGATGTGTAAAAAGTTAAAGTGCTACCCTGATCTATCAAGGCTTTGGTGCTCCATTCCCAGCAATCACTCTGCCGTACACCATTTGTACCCCGTGGACAGCCTATAGCTCAGTCAATTTCATTTCCAGAATCACCGGGTATTGAGGCTCTTCTGTCTCTTGCTTGGCAGCTGAAGGCTACGTGGTTCACGGGCACACATCAGTCCAAATGGCCACGGTCTACTGTAAACGATTCCAGTTGCCTTTTTTATGCCAGATTTTATGTGTATGTCCAAGAAATACTCCAGCAGTGAGCCCTGCCAAGACCTTCAAGAATCTTATTCTCACACCCTGCAACAGTCTGTCCTTTTGAGTCTCCATCTCTTGGACATCTCAGCTGATCCCTCATCTTGAATCCACCAGGCCGAAAAAAAAAAGAAAAAGTCTGTAACAGAATGATGCACCTGCCACACATAGCCGGCTTCTCAATACCTCATTCAGCAGCCATCTCAACATTTCTGTTACCTTTGGTTACTGCCAGGGCCCCATAACTTGGATCTTGATGTTGATTTATCTAAGGATTGCCTTACAGCACACACAGTGCTTCCACCCTTGTTAAACCGTGCTGTTTCATCAATATCTGCACCCAGATTACATATTAACCTCGAGACAACAGAATAGAACATGGCTGCCTTATAGTACATAATTTCCTTCAATGTCTATGTGCTTTCTTGCACTTTTCATTTATTCCAGCATAGTTTTTGCAATGGAATAATGTTAAACAGGACAGGACATGGGATAAGGTCCCACTACTAAGGCAAAGCTGCAAAAACTAATAGATAACACTGACCAGATGGTGTCCCTAGCAGTCCATTTCAAGCACAGGGGGTGCTCAGTACATTGCTCGTAAATTGTAATATAATACATATAACTTAGTTCATTACTTTGCGTGAAAAGCAACATTCTTCGTTGTATTACTCTAAATAAGATTTTAAGACAATTGAATGGATACTGGAGGACAGCAGTGCCTGCACAGAGCACAGGAACTATATAAAAACCCAGACACCAGACAGAACGTACCATTGATGCACGAGAGTAAAAAATAAGATAACTGACACTTCGTTGAGTGTGACAAAAATAAAAACTCAGTATGATTGCTGGCAAGAATGGACAGGGTGAAGCCAGAGCCAAGTTTAATGTGTATGCGAAGACCCTCTCGCCAAGTCTGTGTGACACAGCGAGGAAATATAAAAAAAAATAATAAAAATGAAAAAAAAGGACACCTAGTGGCCAATTTACACAAGACCTGGTAACCATTTAGGGCTGGATCGACAAAAGGGAACAAACACTTCTTCGCAGGCCTACGCCGTGCTGGACTGAACTGAAACCTACAGTGATGATTCCGCCACAACTCGGTGTGTGTTTTCACTCGAGCAGGACATGTCTGCAGTCCAAGCTCAAAGTGTAGTCTAACAGGTCCCCGAATGCACTGGTGAAGAATAATTTGACTTTAACCGACACGTTGGCTGAAGGCCACTTACAGTGCAAGAAAACCTACTTTTTTCTTGCACTAATTTGCCCATCTTTCTTAACGGAACAAATGTGAATGAGAAGCTTGCTGAAGGATACTTCAGCAGGAGGTGACAGCCCTAACCAGGACACCATGGCACCTGCTGAGCATCAGTGGCAGCCTGCTACGCTGGAAAAAGTGGTGGGAGGCTTAGTTTGTAAAATAAAGCAGCTGAATTTGTAACCCAGAGGCTGCAAGTCTCAGAAGAGCACCTGCCATCGTACACCAGTTACATCACACCACAGCCCCTCCATTCCAATAGTGAGGACATTCATTTCGGTCACTTCTGACAATGGTAACACATCCCAGGAGTCAGTAAGGGGAGGCCTTGTTGCAGCCAGTCACGCTCTATTTTGCACAGTTCAGTCTGAAGGTGTATTTTTTAAAGGTAAGTATGCAGTGCAGGTAGACGTGGCACTGTGCCACCTTGGGCTGCTTTGCTGCCTCAGGTCCTGGGCTCTGGATTTGGAATCTGACTCAGTCTTTGTGGAATCTGCCTGCTCTTCTCATGTTCAAATGTGTTTCCCCCCACAGTCCAATGCCATGCGCTGCAGGTGAAGTGGTGACTCTAAATTGGCCTTGGTGTGTGTATGTAAGTGAAAATGTGTTTGGATGCCCTGAGATGGACTGGCAAACCCATCCACCCTTCCTCAGACCATGTGAATAAGCTGAACATACAGTTATTGATAATGAGCGCTGTATCCATCACAAGCTGAATATGGAGCCACGAGTGTGAATCAGCTGTTACAACCGGTGGTCAATTTGAGCAAAAGTGTTGCCAAACATGCTCCATTACGCTGATACTGTATATAAACCATAACATGAAGAGGGAAGACTAAATATAATGAATGACATAAGCAGACACATCTTAAGGGAGACTGTATCATGGCTTCATGTCAGTTATAAACATGCCTGATATTCACTGCAGATAAAGGCATTGACACCTTCCCATCTAACAAATGTCGCAGTCAGCGAAGGGGGTTGGATCACATAACATACCGTACACTGAGGCAAGCTGAGATGTTCATCAGAAAGCCCCTGATTGGCATACCTAATTTCTATTACTGATGCTTTTTTTTGCCCTGTAGTACGTTTCACATCTAAATTAAATTAAACACGATGCACTTGAAGTGACCCTGCAGCTAAAGTGTGGATTTACCCCAAGCGAGACCACTTACAGAGCCTCCGCTCCGCTCATACTGTCTGTAACAGCCATCCGGAATAAATTTGAACCAGGGTAGGGGTGGACTGGTGAGGGGGTGGGGGGGGGGGGTTGCTGATTTACGGGGCAAACAAGAACCCCGCATTCCTCACCTGGCCCTAAAANGGGGGGGTGGGGGGGGGGGGGTTGCTGATTTACGGTGCAAACAAGAACCCCGCATTCCTCACCTGGACCTAAAAGCGCGCTCCCGACTCCTAACGCGCGCTCCCCGCACCCGACGCTTCCTGAGCTCCATATCAGGATGGAAGCGCCCGGCGGAGCGAAGTCATGCGAGATGGGAGTGGTTCCGTTATGAGGTCACGCTGTGGAGGGGGGACCGGGGGGGGGGGGGGAAGCGGGAGAGGAGCTCGCGCACGGAGAGAGGCGATANGGGGGGGGGTGGGGTTGGGGGGGGGGGGGGGGGGGGGGGGGGGGGGGGGGGGGGGGGGGGTGGAAGCGAGAGAGGAGCTCGCGCACGGAGAGAGGCGATAAACATGAGACGCGGGCGCGCGGGACAGTGTGCGCGCCGCCGCGGAGCCATTTACTCCAGCATGTTGGGCCGTTCGCTCCGCTGTCCGCACTAGAGACCCCCGGTGCAAGAAGCTCAGCTGAAGAAGACAGGAAGGAAAAAAAGAACAGAACAGAAAAGGGGAATAAAGAGGCGCACGAGTGCAAGACGACAAAGTTTTTTTTTCTTTCTCCCCTGAAGTGGGAAACGTTCAAGGACCGAAAGTTTTGCGGCAACTACAGCGCGCTCACGATGCACTTTCTCCGCGGGGTGGAATAGCTGCGCTTTCTCTCTTGTTTGGGAATTGCTCTCTTGTCTTCTCTTGTTCAATAATTGCCCTTTTTGTGTGGCTTCCGCAAGAACAACATCAACAGAAACTTTTTTTTCCCTCCTTGTGAACGGAAAATATAACGCTGTACTAGACAAAGCCAGGCACCCCTCTTGGACCTATACCTTTCTGGAGCGACGTGATTTTATTTTTGTTATTGAACCAGCTGTGGTTGGAGCTGGGGGCGGGGGGCGATTTTACAGTACTGATTGGGGCTCCGGGGGACAGGTTGGATATATTTACACACCTTCATACAGATATACAGAGCTGTTGTGCTACATGGCCTCCTCCAGGATGTACCTTCTGGCAGTGAAGTGCGTCGTGATCTCGCAGCTCGCCGTGCTCATGGCCAAGGGCAGCCGCGCTTTGCTCTGCCTGCCGTGCGACGAGTCCAAGTGCGAGGAACCGAGGCAGTGCTCGGGCGCCGTGGTGCTTGGCGTGTGCGGCTGCTGCCCCGTGTGCGCCAAGCAGAGGAACGAGAGCTGCGGCGGAGTGTACGGGCTGTACGGGACGTGCGACCGCGGGCTGCGCTGCGTGATCCGACCGGCGCTCGGCGGAGCCTCCGTCACGCAGTACGAGGTCGGCGTTTGCGAAGGTCCGTATTCATCGCTCTGTGCGTGCGTGTGTGTGAAGTTGCTACTGTGTCTTATAAAGTTAGTCATAGCCGTCTGCTCTAAAGGAGGCGCATGGGGCAGCAGGGAGTCACGCACTGCTGTAAAATTACTGCGCAACTTTATGGTTTATATGTCACTGGTTTGGCGCCACAAGCGTGAAAACAGCGTTGGCCGAGGTGCTCCCTGCCAACACTAAGGCTTGTTTTGTTTTGCATCTGTAGAAGTTGGAAACGTGTTGCCCCCCCCCCCGACTGACTTGTTGGTTTTTCCGCCAGTTACAGTGTTTTGAGTGTGGCTGGTGCCGGGACGATCACACTCGGTTCCGATGTGTCCGGCCGAACCGGCGGCTCGGTTACACCGAACGCAAGTGTGACTTTGTCTGCTTCTCCGCGCTCGTGCGCTGCTGGCGGGGGGGCGGCTGCTGCCATCTCAGCCTGCAGGGTTTTTCCCTCCTGTGCGCCGCTGACCAGCTAACCGCTGTATTCGGACCCCTGTTCCCGCCCCACTTCTTACTACTCCGTGCGCTTGTTTTCTTGGGTCTTTGTCGGCGTGTGGCTCTCTTCTCTGGCCGGAATGTGCGCTGCTTCCCGCTGGCACCTGAAACGAGCAGCATCTCCCTTAACCCGGCCGCCTGGTTGCCTCCATCTAGGCGGAATATGCGCAGCTGCTGGCCGATCCACGCCTTATCGAAGCAAAACGTGTTTTAATCTTCTATGTTTCTTTTCCCCCGCGGTGGTGATGTTTGGCTGCCCCGTCTTGTTTGTCAACACGCTAAATGATTCGCGTCTGTACGTGTTATAGCAGCACGTGCGTTTCCAAGGTAACCTGTAGTGAAAACGCTTCGGCATGTAAACGAATGAAAATACATCATTTGTGGAAAATGTCTCAGGTGAAACTTGTGCATGAACGCAATACGCAGGAGCGCGGGAGTCGGTCTCAGTGGCGCCCTCTAGTGAAGGATCTTAAGAGGCTGGGTGCTATCAACGACGTTAAAGGAGGGATCGGGATTTGAGAGCAGTCCCTTCCGGGTGATGTGGTGGGGTGGGTGGGGTTCTAACCCCACAGGGTCTCTGCAGCAGATGAGGCCTTGAATAACCGCACGCGTGCGTCCGATTCTGATTTAACTCCTTTGCTGGAACATGCCTTGATTTTTAAAAATCAACGCTCGAGGGTCACTTTGTCGTTCTGTACTTCGAGAGATGTACAAGAGATAGTGGGATGTGGTTTCTCCTGGACCATGTCACAATATACTTCAGACAGGATGATGTTGTAGAACAACACACAAGAGTTGAGGTGGATTGCTAGATAAGATGGATAAGGTGAACATAAGTGAATAAGGTGGTGTTTACAGTAAATCATCCAACAGTGCAAACATTATAGAACCAACAGCTGGTAGTGATGGTGGAGTTGTGGGTCTTTTCACCAACGGCGATGAGTAGGGTGGCAGAGGGGAAGCAGAGCGGCTTATAGCCTCGTGCGAGGACAACAATCTGTCGGAAGGGTTCAAGCTTCTTCTGGTCTTCTCTGCATTGGTGGTGCGTTTCCCTCCAAAAGTGAAATGTTCTCCAGTACTCCAGAGAGAAGCGGCAAGAACCATGTCATGTTTGGTTCATCCCCCAAAAGAGCGTACAAGTATACATACATTTTCCTACAGATGTGCCCCTGGAAAGAGTGAGCACGGAACATAATTGTTCGCATTTTAAGCTTCAGCTTGTCTGTACGTGTGTTTTTCTGTTGGACTGTAGGAGTAGGACTCTGGCGGTTGATAAAAGACGTAGTGAAAATTGTTTTGTGATGCAAAGCACATGGGAAACTTACAGTACTGTAAAACAAATGAAACGAATGTGGAACACAGGAAAATCCTACTTATATTTCAATCCACCCGCTTAAGTTGAGGCATTAATTCTCTACTTGAAGTTAAACCACATTTTAATCCCGTAAGCGTAATGCTTGTCACAACTGAAAAGCTCAAACTTTCATGACTGGAAGTGGTTAGCTACATGCTCTGAGTTAAAAGTATCTGTTTATTTTCAGCACAGAAAATGTTTCTTTATTAAGGTGCTCCAATCGCCATTTTTTTCCTAATGCTAGAATGGTTCTAGCTTTGAAGTGTATGGTAATTTATTTTTTAGACTAGATTAAAGCAGTTAAAAATGTTTGGTCGTACATCAGAACTGTGCCAGTGTCCAGCAAGCCAAATGGCAGATGTATTAATGCTATAGTCATAACTTGCTATTTCTATATTTGATCTTCGGGCATTATGTCAAAAAAATATCATCTTCAAATGAATCTATAATAACTATCTTATGAGCAGAGCACTATGGAAGTGGGGCTAGCTAACAGGAAAGGGAAAATGGTAGAAACATACTGACATAAAATATACAAATTCAGTGAAGCAGGGTCCTCAATTAATATTCTGCCAACACAAATCGCACGGATTTGATCCAACAGTGTGTACTGCTTGTGCCGTCCTTACAAAGGAGATGGGTTTTGTGCCAGCCATCGGCCTTCATTTTCTGCTGCCATGTCTACGCAGTGTGACTTTCCAATATGTAAGATGTACTTGAAGGCTTTGCTGTGCTGTTTAAAAAAAGCAGCTCTTTCCTTTCAACTGCTGAGTTTAATACGAAGCAAAGATCTCCCCTGGGTTACGGAGGATGACGATTTTGGGTTGTAAGGGATGGTTTTTGGGGTTGGTGGAGACGGCGACAAACATCAAATGCTGCTCACATTTTCAAGTCATTTAATCCATTTTGAATTTTCATACAATTCTGTCGCGGAAAAAGAAAAATGGGTTTGAACCTCTTGTTTAAGTAGATGGTGTCATAAAAATGTTTGGTTTATTGCACACTCTCCTTGAAGTGATGGCTTTGCGTGAGTTCTTTGAAATGATACATTGAAATTGCGTTTTTTATACTTCCTACTGCAATACCTAACGCACAAAAAAACATACAGTATATTTACTTTTGATAAGTTGTTTGCATAATTTCTTGAATGTGCGCACACACACAATTTTATGATGCATTTCTGACTGATATAGTCGTGTGTTTTCTGGGTTCCGGTGTAATTGAGTAACAGGTATATGGTGACGTGGTCAAATCGGGCATCAATAACCCCAACCTGTCGAGTCTTCTAGGGGGAGTGGGGCATTTAGCTCTGTGAACGTGGAGCCTGTTTTCCAGCTATGAGACGTTAATTGAACACTTGCCTTGAACGTGGAGGGGTGATGGTAGTCGGCAACCTTTCACAGGTTCACTGAGCTACCCTACACTCGTACCCGTCACACACCCCCAGTAAGCTCAGCACACTGTTTTACATCGGTGCGTAGTTTTACCGCACGTTACGGTGCAGGATCGACGCCGTGAGTTCGGCAGCCACTGGTGGCTCTGTTTCTCCACGGCGGCTCAGTTTAAACCTCTTGGTAAGACATGCACTCTTTTATCACCCTCCATACCACAGATTTGTAATAGTTAACCTGGATAACTCCCGTGAGCTTGGCTACAATGACAGTGTTTGATGTGTAAGTTTTTAAACAGAAATATGTATCAATTCAACTCTGTATTTAACTTATCAAGTTAAAGCTGAGATAACGCTGTAGGTCTACTTGTCCACATATTATATACTACTACTTGCAGACCCATTAGTTCTTCTCCTGCTGGATTGTTTTAATTTTTTTATACAAATAAATGCACGTTGGAGGAATACGTTTTTAAGAATATTGATTTAAATATTTCAAATTGCATAAAACTATCTTGATAGTCTTTTGTATTAGATGTATGATTCTTCCCCCCCCCCCCCCCCCCCCCCCCCCCCCCCCCCCCCCTGCTGGCTGCCAGGCAGATGAAGCTCTCCGTTCTGGATGTGAGAGCAGCATCTCAACATCTGCACCGCGTNACAACAGCTACAAATGTCGAAATGACAAACTTTTTTGTTAATGATTGAAGTTTGTGGAATCGATCATTTGATAATAAAACATTTTTTGTTTTATTGACAGTAGTTACATAGCTTGTGCAGCCAGCATGGCCTTCAAAATGTTAAAGGAAGTTCCAATTTTCACTCATTAGTAGAAGTTATCTTGTGTTGAAGAAGTAGGGATCCTTGCGTCTAGCTAGCTTTAAATTTCATTCATTCATCATTGTCTGAAACCACTTGTCAAATGCGAGGCCATGTTGGTCCATAACCAATCTAGGAAGCATGGGACACGAGACAGGAGTGCACAACTATCACAGGGCAATTGTGTGCGCGCACACACACACACACACACACACACACACACACCCAAAGCATAATTTAGAAGCCTTCAAATACACGCCTTTGGACTTTGTCAAATACTTAGATTTCCACCCAATCTTGTAACATTTTGTGTTTGTAAAAAGCATGTTATAAAAAGTTGTCTAAAAAATTAACTTTATGCTGGTAATGGTAGTCTCAGAAAAGCAGTTCTAATAGTTGTCTGTGACCCAGAGAAGCTATTGGTGGCTCTTGCATAGGGCGCATGCCCAAACGGGTAACTGGAGGAGTTGATGGTTTCACGTCCCACTTCCCCTGCTTGCCCTCATCTTTAGCAACCCACTGGGAATCTGGCTACGCTTAGGTGCTCATTGACACAGAAATTACATTACTGGCTCTCTCTCAGCAACATGTCCTGCCTTTGGGGCATCTGTTGTGTGTGCTAAAATGGACTTACTGGTTTTTCTGTTGGACTGTTGTATGTTCGATTTATGTAGTTGTCAGACCTGTGCTCCTAAGTGTTGGCAGCTGTGTTTTGAATTTAATTTTCCACTGTGTGTAATGCTTTTTCATTGCATCTTAAAAGAAATCTATACTTTTAACAATAAAAAATGGCTTAATAAGAGCTTGTAGATGAGAAATAATGGCAATAATAAAGACTTTTCAATTGTTTTTCTGTTCTGGATATTGACAGGCTTGTGACCCCCCCAGGCCATACGTTGTGACTCTGTTTATTCAGCACCTGAACAATCAGAATAAAGTGCTTATGTTATTTGCACAACGTCAGCATACTATAATAATACAATCAATCATTTGTCAAACGTGGGTTTACCATGAGTGGAATATTGACATACGCAAACTGAGTAGCCTGGAAAGAAATTCTGGCACTTATTTACTATTTGCTGCCTGCTTTTTATTTATATACAGTGATTGTTGGCCATAAGTGGGGCTACAGAAAAGCTGAAGGCTAGTTTAACATTTTTGTCTAACCACAAATGAAATGAACTTTTACAGATATACTAATTAACAGAATGTCTAGTTAGAGGGACTGAATTTCCCACGTTCCACACGGTTTTTTTTCTTTTGTACCGATGAGAACTTTTTTGCTTGAATAAATGATGTTTTCTTGCAGCGTGTAATTTGTGTCACAAATGATCAGTAGTCAGAAAGCTTCTGTGCCACTGAGCACTGAAATGTAAATTATATATCAATATTTATACAATATCGAGTAATTAAGCCTTTAAGGTTTCTGAATCGGATGCTGTATTGTGAAGCAACTTTTAAACGGCAATAAAAACGCATGAATCATTTTATTACAGCTTGTGTCAAGAATGTTTGTCACAGTTAGTATGTACCTGGTAGGATAGACGGTCATGATACAAAGCGGTGTTGAGTGGGATATGAAATTTGTAGTAATACGTATATAGTACCTGTCTGAAGTTTGTGCACATTCACATTCCCATTAAAAACGAATATTTCTGACAAATCGGTATGTAGCACGAAAGCACTCAGTTTTGACTTGTACATATAAGACAGGGGGAGGTGGCTTTCCTTGTGTCGGTTTGTGATACTGTATACAGGAACCATTTGCACGGGGCTGTCGGAATTGAGGACTGGAGAGGGATGTTGACCTGGGGTTGGGTTGCCGAGTCCTCCCACTGAACTCCCTGAACTTTCCGCACTAATCGACTAGCTGAGAATGTTGTCATAGAATCGGTTTAAGTTTTAACTTATTTGTGTTTCATATTTTCTGTCACTGAGATTGAATTAATTCAGTTGTGTTCTGAAGGCATGTGTTTCAACGACTAAAGCAGGCCGTTGCGTGCTGCTGTTATAATACAGATAGTTTCTCTGGCTTTTTTGTTGAACATGTTCCACGCAGTGACTATAATTTAAGCCTTAAAAAATGATCACAGCATACAAGGCAAAAATCTACCACGACCCAATTTGAAAATCACTCTAGAGGCCCAGTTCTGATGAGTCACAAAGTTCTGATGTAAGAGGGGGAAGGTTGAGGAGCCCATGCATACTTTATGTACCCTGCCCCCTCCCCACCCCCCTTGTTTTCTTGAGCTCATTCTTGGAATGTGCTTTTGGCCAAGCTTACTGGATGTAGGTCCACACGTAGGCCAGCGAAAAGGCATTTGGTTCTCAAAAAAAAGCAAGTATGTGATGTTGAAATACAATACTACTGTGTGCCGGATGTGGGCACAGAGATGCCAGAACTCAAGATTTCTGTCCCTCACCCTCAACAGAGATCTGCTGTCCCTCCTAGAGTTTTAACTAGTTTTCTTCATCTCCTTTGAGAACAAGTTCCAGACATGCCAGGGCCTGACTTGGTGCATCGAGGAGAAAAGAGACGAGAATTAGTCTGATCGAGATGACTTTGAAAAGATATAAAATACTAGTCACAATGAGATTTGTCCAAGATTTATTATGCGATTTGATATGGTTTCATTTACTACCGCTGAGAACAGGCAGGTTAGGCCTGCACTTCCGAGTTGAAACATCACACTGACTCCTAAGAAGTTTGCTACTTTAATTTCTTTCTAATATTATTGTTTAGGGGCCTTGTGGGATAGGAGTGAGATCTTAACATTACGTTTAAGGGCTTTGGGGCTGTCAATTCGGCGAAGGTACTGTTTTGAAATAAAATTAGCTTTGTTGAAAATTCCCAAGCTGCTAAACTCAGTCACACTTTCAGCTGTTCGTGAAACAAGCGAAGGGTAAAAGCTGACCCGAGTTGCCGAAAGTTTTCGAATCGGGCATCATAACACCTTGGAGAGTAGTGGAAGAAATTTATCTAATTTTTGCTCTTTGTCCTAAATGGACAAATTTAGGAAAGCTTCTCTTTTGACTGTAGCGGGACATAACATCTGCTGGGTGAGTATTTTGCAGGCAAGAACTGCAAAACAATGCATTTAATCAACAGCATATGTGCCCAAGGAGTTCTCTCAACAATAAGACGTGAGGGGTAGCAGAAATAAAACACACCTCAGAACTCAACACCCCGCTTGCCACCTTTTGTACCATAATCCCCCTCTGCCGTCGGCAGCACTTTGCTGACATCCCCAGAATCCCCCCGCAGATATTACCAGCATAAACACACAGGTTGCGCAGTTGTAGCAGAGCGCTTAGAAACGCACGGAAATGTACGTACAACGCAAACCCACAAAAAAAAATCTACAGGGATCGGTGAGCACTGTAAAGATATTCGTTAACTTGCGTTTTTTGGCTGTGACGCCTGTGACAGTCGTCCGTTTTGCTGTAAACTGTCAAGTGTTAGCTGTGTGCTGCTGCGCGTAGTTTTCTGTTGCCATTTTGATTAATAAAGGATCGGTGTTGCACAGTGATCGTAAAAAAACCGCACGTACGGATACATTTGTCGAGAGAAATGTCGACGACGTTGAAAAGTACGACGCAAAACGCATTCAAGAGAGTTACTGGGTATCGAAACGGAAATCTGAACTTCTTCAAGACAATGTGTTCACCCTCTCGGGACGGAACTGAAACTGGAATGGGAAACGTACACGAGTGCAGAGTGTCAGACGCTGCTCAGTCAGAGTTTGATGAAAATGGTTATATTTGCATGATAGTTGTGGAGAATTGTGCTCAAATCAGACTGTGTTTTGACTGACTGTCTAGCGTGGGCTCTGTTGGTAAAGCAAGTTGAGCTTCGGTGTTAACTTGCTGTTTGGTGGCAAATGAAAGGGGAACGGTTCCACGTTCACTACCTGACTCGTGGTATGGAGACCGTCTTTGTGTATTTATTTTGTCCAACAAACCTATAGTCTCACACACACACACACAAACAAATATATATATAAATAAATGTAGATTTTCATTCATACACCTTTCTGTCATCTTTTGAGAAAAACTAGCCAAAGCAAATGTGCTAAACATTGTCATTTAGATGGAAAAACTGGAATACTTCAAAGTCACACTGAACAACACAGAGTGGTTTGTAGAACTAAGAAACAAGCAGAGCTTGAAGCTCAGCTATCAAGGAAGCAGATTCGCACAGCTTCTGGATGTTACCGAGAAAACTTTCCTTATCGAATGAGCTGTTATCATTTACTGCAATTTTCAACCACTTATTTATTTATGTGAGGCCAGTTTTTCTGCAGTGATGAATATAAGGACATTAAAATGTGGAAGTTGACGAATGTTTGATGAAGAACTGCAAACCTCGTCTCACGTTTAACCTAATATCAAAGAAATTTGTAAAACTCACCAGCCTTGTGTGAGTCACTACTTGTAGAAAATTTGCTTGTACACATAAACATGGTTTTTTTTTCTCTTCTCCGTTTCTAAAATCTCATTTGGTGTTATAGCAGTGGGTGGAGCTGTGGCTCTACCATCATGCTTTGCTCTCGTGTGTTTGAGAGTTCTGGCGTTGGGTGTGTGACATGTGTTTGGTAGTTGCTGTTCTGTTGGTTCAGACATGCTAATGTGGAAATGAAGTTCGTGGTCCTGCCGTCTTGCCCCCGGGACCCTGTCTGCAGCCCTGTTCGAAGCCGGTTGTTACAGCATGCAAGCGTGCAGGCCTGTTATGTTGCGATGTTGAGCAGAATTTTGATCGTCCTCGGAGTGTTTCCTTGGAAAAGTTCGGAAACAATAATCTAGCTGAATAAAAGGTTAAAACTGCCTTTTTAAAATCAATTTTTGTAATGTCGGTACTTTTCTGATAGACCACAAAACCAACTAAGGGGCTCTGCGCATTTTTTTCTATTTATTTTAGCCCTGTGAATATTGTTTGCTTGAATTGTAGCTTTCGTGCAGGAAAAGTTTTGAGCGCACGAGGCACCGTTGGCACGACTCATCGTCTGGGTTTGTGCAAATTCAGTGGTGTTCTGTTCCCCAGGGCAGCTTCGTTGGCCGGATTTGATCTTCGGGTGCCTACAGCGTCAGTCATCCATACGGGTGTTCTCAACCAGCGTCGTGAATAACTTTTTGCTTGCCTTTTCTAAGCGAGTGTTTAAATGGTGAAAGATCATTTTCTTCGTATATATTTAACTTGGTAATTTACAAACCGGCTGTGCTGCCCTAAAAGGAGGAACGAGAACCTGACGCGTATAGCTACAGGCTACCTTTGCCTCGCCGATCCTCTGCATGCGGGCAGAGGGGCTTCTTGGCTGCCAGCTTGACTGAAGAGAAGTTCCCAACGAAAATGCTGACGCGCTTGTCGGGTATGTGATTTCTGCAGTAAGACGAGCCCCTTGTGACACGTCAGCCTACAAATGTTTACGTCGCAAACCAACAAGGCTATTTTTCATCCATTGTGGTTATGCTCTCTACGTAAACAAGACACATTCTGGTAATTATAAAGGATTTTGACTGTAATTTTTCAACAGCTTCTTTGAGTTTTTTGCTTATGTTTGAAAGCACACCCTTTCTTTAAACGAATTCCACTGCATTATGCTGTGCCCAATTATGCTTCTGAAATATTTGTTTGAAAGCCTTTGATCTTGGGATGTTATACCACTGCTGATGGATACACCGCCAGATAGCCGTTTCTTCACCGTACCTTAGAAAATGGAAAAATAAGGAACAATATCCAAAGACAGCAAGCAATGTCTCATTTATTCACATTGCTTACCTGGCAGTCAGCGGGCTATGTATTAGATTAAAATAATAACACCGACAAAACGCCGAGTAAAATAATAAGGCGAGGAAGAACGTCTACCTCTGCAGGTGTTGTAATAATTTTAGATGTTAGCAAATGTAATTCCCAATTCTCATTATTTGAAAGTAATGTTGTGAAGGGCAAAATGAGTGATGATGAATACAAGTTTGTTTGCCTCCTGACATAATAAGAGCTGATTTCACTCAGGGCTCATGTGATTGATTAGCCTCCTGCACAGTCAATAGTAATGAGAGTGACAACAAGTCCTGGACCACCTCCACAGGGGGGGATTAGACCTTCCACTCTGCGGCAAAGATGCTGCCTTCTCTTCAATAGCAAGTAAAGGCTGCGCTTGTTATAAATCGTTGCCACCTTGACTGACTTGCGCTGCCCAACGTGACTTAGCAAAGTTAGGTGTGAATACTTAATTGTTAAAAATGATGCATCCATTTATACACCGGTGAAATGTTTGCTGGAGTAAGTGCCTCGTTCGAGTGCTACACCAGGAGCAGGGGATTTGAACCCGCATTCTTCAACTGGAGAGCGACGTATGGAACCGGTAACTGGAGGTTTACCTTCAAAGGGTAGAGCCAAAGGACCGATTTTAAATACAAAATAGCTGTTTGGAAAAATTCTGCATAATGAATTTGACCTATTTTTTCTGCTCATTAGGGGTTGGTTGTTGTAACTGGAATGTGGTATATTTTAATGACAGATATTGGCTTCATACACAATCTTCAACATAACTGGGGGGAGGGGGGGGATCCCTGTCATGGTGACACTGGGCACTTTAATTTGTTTCCCCGCCATGTGCACTTCCACGCAGAGCTTAGTCCAAGATCTAGCTGCACGCTGTTAGGAGAAACCTTCTGTACGAATCAGTTTTTTCCATGTTAAATGGGAGGCTGCAGACTGGAAAAAAAAGATTTGCACTTTTAAGCATGCACCTCTATCATTAGGAGATGGAAATCTAATCTCAAGAGCTATAAACAACATCATTCGTAGAGCTGTGGGTCTTGGGACCGAAAGCAGCTGAGAAACCATAAATTTCCCAAACAGACATGCTAAGGACACTCACTGTGAGTGAGAGGTTGTTAACCATCCATCGCACTGGTTATTTCCACAGCAGAAACAGGCCCCGTAAAAGAAATCCGGAACATGAAACCAGTAATGGTTCTTATTAATATGTATGTCGCCAGTGATGAACATCTCTGTGACAAAACTAGGAAAATGGGGGTTGATGTATTTTCTGCACCTTAACTTCCTAAACCCTTTACTTTGATATTTCTGCTATAATTTGAGAATATAATATTTATAATGGTAAGGAGAACTTGGCTGCATATAAGAGGCAAATGTGGTGAGCAGCTCTGAGCATGCAGACCTTGAGTACAACCACGAAAGGAGCTGATTCATATATTGTAATATGTTCTAATTTTAACATGCAAACACTCACGGTGGTAAGTCCAAGGCACACAAAGCACTATTTCTCCATTTCAAATGTGTGTTTACTGACTTATTTGCAGTATAATGTTGCTGAATTTGCAGCGACTGGAGGTCAGTTGCAGTTCCGGATATGCACCGTCTTTGTTTGGAGGGTTGTTTCGATACCTTACTGCTAGTACTGTATGGTTTTTGCATGAAACTCACATTTTGCCTGAGTGTGTTACGTGTTTTTTACGCATAAATCCTGGACAGAACATACAGTGCCTTGCAAAAGTACTCAAACCCCTTTATCAACCTTGCCTGAATTAGAAATTATAGTTGCACGTATTGTTTCCATTTACACTTATCAATTAAGTAAATGCCAGACTTTTACTTTTGATATCATATTGAAGACATATAAATACTTTATGTATTTATTTATCTGCATTACAGAAAATTGCTTTTACTGGAGTGAGGGTAAAAAAAAAAATCCCATATGATTTAATTTGTTTCTTGCTCTGCTGTTTTGCAAAATCAATCGGTGGGGGTGAAGACTTTCTGAAGGCACTGTCCTTGGTAATTTACTCATTTATGTAGCTGATTTACCAGAGTAAATCTTGGTAATTATTTTACGCAGTTCAGTGACACGATGTTGCGATTGTGAGGCTTTGGCTGTAACCGCTGTGCCGCCTGGATCTGTGACTTATGTCCCTCCACATCCTCCCGTTTCGCTCCATTCAGATGAAAACTGGGATGATGATCAGCTTTTGGGCTTTGAACCCTGCAACGAGAACCTCATCACGGGCTGCAACATCATCGATGGGAAGTGCGAGTGCGACAGCCTGCGGACATGCAGCAACCCCTTCGAGTTCCCCAGCCAGGGTGCCTGCCAGACTGCGCTCAAGAAGATCGAAGGTAGGGCTCTCTGTCTTCTCGCTTTTCCAAGTTCCTCCATTTGGTCTGTGTTCTTTGGAAGACGTGTGCCAATGGCTCCTTGCAGTTTCCTCCTTTATCTGGTTTTTAGAAAACCACTGCTAGTTTTACAGTTAAATCTCTTCATATTTTTCTGCCACGTACCATATTTTTTGTCATTTGTCAGTGCCCCATGCAGTTATTGTCACGTGACGATGCTGGTTTTCAAGTGTTGAACTCAGTTGTGAAGTGAGACTTGAGGTGCACGACCTGCCCTCCGATTGTAAGTGGCGTAACTGCCTTTATTAATAGTTGGAAATCCTCTGACAGTTTCACTTACAGAAAAGAACCATGCTGTCCCCAGGGCCTATTTCTGCCCTCGCACTTTCTCAAACAGCCCATGATGAGTGTCTGCAGTTGCTGTAATCCTTTGCAGACAATTTTATCAGAACGGTGTAAACTGCGTGACCCTTCACGCTTAAGCAACGAACCCCCAGCAATACTGTCTAAGCCCATTTCCCAGAGTGCTGCTGCCCTTCCCCACACCGTGTCTTGTCGCCCTCCAGTTGCAAGTTAATTTTCAGCTTAGTGCCGCTAGCCAGTCAGACGGTGCTGGGCCAGTTTTTTAATTTTTAAAAAATTTTTTAACGAATTATCTGATCTTTTCCTGCAGGCATTAATAAAGCTGTGTCCTGTCCTATCCCATCAGCCTTTACCCTGGTATAGAATGGTTACAGGCACACGCTTTCTGCACCGCCTGTGGCGTAGACACTGTGCATCCCCTTCTAAAACAGAAATTTAAGAGAAAAAAATTGAACTCAGCTTCACAAACAGAAACGCAGCGTGACACGACTTCTGTTTGGGTCTAATACATGTTCGTGTCTGGTCATGTTTCCTCGTTTTGACTCGTACATCCTCTACTTTGCGTACGCTGCGCACTGTGGGTTTCATTCACTGAAGCTGCACCTTCTTGCCTGTTCCAGCCCTTGTCTGATATTGCTCACCATCATTACTCATAAGACTGGTTAAATATTTAAGGATAAATAGGAGACCAGTGTAACTCGCACTTTGCTTTCCTGGGTGGAACCTTCGGGGAAGGTGACTGGTCCAGGAGGTGCACCAGCGCAGTTGTCAAGCGTGCTTGCTGATCCTTTTGCTCAAATGTCACCCCTCCCCAAGTGCGCAAGAGGAATTTTTAAAAGAATAAACACCAAAATTCCCTGAAGAACTGTTTTCCATGGCCGCATGTAAACAAACATGCTTTTGTGGATGCGTGTTGGCTGACACGATAACCCGAAAGGGCTGTCGGCATGTGATTGCGGCTGCCAGGAATGCGTCTCTCAGCTGGCTGTGCTCCGCTCGAACCGTGTACGCATGCAGAGCGGTCCTGGTACCGGCGCCCGCGGCGGCCGACTCGCAATTAGGGCATTAGAAGAGACGCCACAGAGAGCAGCACAAGGGCAGCGGGGCAGGGGGGCGACGGGAGCCTGTGTTTGTACCATGACAGGTGTCCTTTCATCAGCGACGCCCCCTTTGTTTTATATGGCCACAGTTCTCTTCTTTGCACATTCCTGCCGGGGCAGCGGGGCGGAGCTGCAGCCTGATTTGTTTTGTCTGTCGTGACGGTAGCCGTCTAGATTCCTCTTTATTCTCTTTATTTGACCGCTCAGTCTGCTCGGCTGCGCGGAGACCTTTTTTCTCTCCCCCCTTTGCGATAGTCTGAGTCATCTTTCAGCTGCAGTCCTGGGAGATTAAGAATGGGTGGGCGGGGCCTCCGACTATCTTAAGGGTAGAAACAGAAGACTTGTCTGGAAGTAATGCTTCCTTTAGACAAAATACACCCCCCCCCCCCTTCCGCTGAATCTATGTCATCATTTGCCACAAACATAATAAGCAATTTCCTGAAAATCATGCTTCAGAATGTTCAAGGGGTGATTCATCTGTTGGCAGTCATATACAGGCTTTTTTGTGGCAGTAATTGTGTGACTGTGCATCTGTTTGCGTGTTCAGGTGGCGTGTGTGTTTTTTTTTTTTTTTTTTTTTTTTAACTTTTTGTCATTGCTGCTGTAATGATATATGTTTGGGATTGTGGTTTACATTGTGGGAACGCATTAAACTTGATTCGTTGGCAGCCTGTCTTTTACAATCTGTGGTTGACAGGCCTACCGTTTGTGGTTCCATGTTAAGCAAGTTGTTTCATGTTAAGGTAAAAGCCTGTGTTCCCCCTCCACAATAGCTTTATGCATGTGTACACACACACACAATACAAACAGCAGAAACTTTTATGAAAACCTTGGACCGAAAGGAGACCAAAAATGTGTGAAGGTGAAAAAAAATTGCTTTTGTTTTGTGCTGAAGTTGATCTCTTTCTGTGTGCTTTTCTGGTACATTCCTTTTTAGGTTGAAATCTAGTTATTTTTTTACAGATGGTGAGCAGAATTTTAGATAGTCTTTCAGTGGCGTGGCCTATTACTATTATTCTATTTGAGTCTGACTTTTTTGGTAATCTCTTCAATAATGTTATGGCCAAGAAAAAACCCACCAATTCATGTGTTTATTATAAGTTGAAAAAAAATTGTATAAATGAAACCAGTATAATTAATGTTAGTCTTAAGAAACAGTAATAGCAAAGTAATAGGTCTGAGTAACAGTCCTATTATATAGGTCTGTCTATAGGTCCATATTATATTCTGTTTCACCCCAGTTCAGCAGTTTAAAGTTAACTTAAAATAATTTGAAAGTGCACACAATTTTGAAATCTTATTTGTGTTTCATATTGTAAAAATATAGACATGCCAGAATGGAAAGCTTGTTTCAAACAAGTATAGTCATTAGGAGACACAGAGAGAGCATGTGGGGGGTGGGATAAAGGGCAAAATAAAGAAACCAGGAGAAACATTTTAAAGTTTTTTTTTTTTTTTTTTTTTTTTTTTTTTTTNGGGCAAAATAAAGAAACCAGGAGAAACATTTTAAAGTTTTTTTTTTTTTTTTTTTTTTTTTTAATGTTTATATATACAGAGGAAGTTTTATTCTCCTGGATCTGGGTGCCTGTGAGCGTCAGTTGTGTGACCCGACACGACGCAGCCAAAGGACATTAGAGGAAATGCCTTGCATTCCTGGTATAAGAGTTGTGTCTCTGCGTGTTGGCAGGGGCCACGGCGGCGAACATTTGAGCCAGAGAGCCAGTCGTGCTAATGGGCCTCTGCTGCCCTAGTTATGTGGAGAGCATAGGGGGGTTTCGCCAAAGGCAGCGTGTTCCCGCTCCGCGCTCTTCCAGCGCCACCTCAGCGCCGTGTTTCCATGTCGTTCCCTCTCTCCAGGGCACAAGTGCTAAAATGCCTTCAAAAACATCATGAAGCGGGTAGATCAGTTAACTCGGTGACACTGTCAAAAAAAGTGAGCCGCACAAGTTAGCTGGGAACCTGCGATGAAACAACGAAGCAAAAAACGTTGCGGGTGGACAGTAGCGTAGTGGTTGAAGCCATCGCATGCAGTTGAAGGAGTCGGCTTCAAATCCCATCTCTGTCTGTAGTACTCCCTGAAGCATCGGATAAGACAGGTACGTTATTAACCCCAGCAGGGAGCTTCACGCACACAAATCGACTAAACGCATAAATTGTAAGAAGCAGCCCAGTCGTAACAAAATAAATAACACTTTAACAGTTAGCCAAGTGCAACCCTTCTATGGTCACAAGGCACTTTCCAGCTCCTGTGTGTTGAGGAACTAAGAGTCCTAGAGTGGCATTTTGGGAGCAGGGAGCTGTTGGTAAGAAGGACCTACAGAAGCAGTGCTTAGTACATAATAGTAGAATAAGCTGGTTTCTAAAGAAGCAGATAATACTCTATTTATTTAGGGGATATGAGCCAGTACCCATAATGAATAGTAGCTTCAGAATTATTGTGAAGTGCTTAGGGAAAAATGGCCCAGCTGTATGAATGGCAAGTAGCATAGTAGACAAATCTAACTTTGTAAGTCATTTTGGAGAAATGTCTGGTAAAATATCAGTTTTAAAAAATCAAATGTACACCAATTTTTGGCCTTGTGTTATTGTCACAAGTTTAACATTTATTACGAGCAGTAGTTTTATACATTGTGATCATAGTGAGTCAAATCTAACATACTCGGTCTCCAGAGTGTCGACTGAATGAATAAATAATAACAACGGTGACAAAATTTGCCGCTAAATAGGCACGTCTGCAGCGTGTCGGCTCTTGCTTGGTTGTTTTCCACGGTAAAAATAAGCCAGAATGAAAATGCTTTGTCACTTTTGTGACTGACTTGGGCATCCTGTGGTGGAAAGTCTGGAGATGAATGCAAAGCCAAATAATGAAACACAGTTAAAATTGTTTGTAATAATGACGCGCAGTTGGTGATTTGTTTTCCGAATGTAAATGCAGGTTGGCAAAGGAAGAGGGTTTAATTAGTCTCCTTCCCCACCCAGATCATGTCGCACCTCAGCAGTGAAGCCCTTTGAACAAATAATAGTGGAACCAAGGAGGGTGGTGTTCCTGGTGAGGCGTGCCGGGGTTCTACAACAGAGCAGCGGAGCTCTAATCTACAGGAGCCACGTGATCTGGGTACTGTGATGCCAGGCAACTACAATGACCCCCCCCCTGCCTGTTGTGGCAAAACAAAAGGCAGACTGCGAATAACCTTGTGTGCTGTTGGTCGGAGCATCGTTTTTCCGATATGTGATTAGCAGCTAAATAGGGGACGTTGGGCCCCGAAGCAGAGCCACTTCGAATGCAGTATGGATGCTATCGGTCGGCTCCCTCCACAGGGGTCAAGTGTCAGAAGGCTGACGGAGGTCGTCTGACATTGGATCACTGACGCGATTAAAATTAGATCCAGATCAAAGATCCATTTGTGCTTCGTATTTGATGGGTTATCTATCTATCTATCTATTTGCTGGTTTGTTTGTTCTATGAATTCCGACACCTGATGGACTTACGTGCAAAATGAATTTTAGGAGTGTAATGGCTTTTAAAACTTTGGGAGCTAGAAACTGCGCTTCCCACCATCTCCTTGAACTGCTGTCAGTTTTCTCTGATGAAGAGTGGAGCAAAACTTTAAGACTCTTATCATTTGTGCTGAGACGGAGGACCTTGAACACTTTGCGTTTTGTGCTGTTCTTTAATGTGTTTCACGGCAGGATTAATCAAATGCATTTGTATAGGTATGTAAGTGTGACACAAACTGGGTTTGCCTTTGTTTTGTTGCTAATTAGAAGAATAAAGATTTTTGTGAATATGTATCCAAATCTAATTCGTCCCTGAAAATGCGTCATATACAGAATTTTTCGGATACTGAGTACCTATTTCTCACTATTTTAAAGGGGTGGGAAATAGATAATGTACTTCCAGAGCCACCTGTCGGGGGAAAAAAGCTATATATCTATCTATCTAAACACCCACCAGTTGCATAATTAGAAAACAGTTAATGTTGTTATTAATTTGCATGTTTCTATAACACGTGGTACAGTATTTACAGTACAGAATGTTTTCTAGTATTATTGCCACCACCAGCATTTATAGGTTTATTTTAAAAAATGAAACTTGCAGACAATTTAAACAAAGAAGACTAACAGCTTTTACTAAGTATCATAGAATAAAGTGAAGAAAAGGGCCTTGTGAGGTTTGGTGTGTGGAACTAGTCAGAAGTGTCAGTTGTCTCAGTTGGGTGGGTGGGTGTGTGTGTGTGTGTGTGTGTGTGTGTGTGTGTGTGTGTGTGTGTGTACCCATGCCATTCCCAATTCCACTATTCAATAAATACTGCCTAAGTAATAGTAATGAATAGTATTAAATAGGTTTTGCATTGCTTTGGATGGGTTAACAGCACTGGCATGGGTTACAGCATAATAAACAACAAACATAATAACATAACAAGCTAACTTTCAAGCCAGATCATGTCATGACTGATCATAATCAGAAATGTCTGGAATATACTCAAGGTCCTGTACACCTACATAGCTTTGGCTCATAGGAAATGTTGTAATCTGTGGCAAGTTTTGCTTTTTTGTTCCACAGTAGACTGCCAGTATTTTTGTTTGATACTGTCAGCAGTTTGCCTTAAGTCATAGATAAACTGTACTGTAAGGTCCCAGCTTGCCATGTTTGTATCTCATTGTTCCTGAGGTGGTCCCATGGTGGTGTATCAAAAGTAAAGTTTTGTTCCTTCCTTTTGCTTGATTTGTCGGTCATATGAGGATCCCGTATGCTATTGACAAAGGGCTGTTTTTACTTTTCAACAGCAAAAGTGACAAAGAAGAAAATAAAAATAACCGGCAAGTTGTTCAGAAGCAACACTCGTTTTTTTTTTGGAGACAAATATGTTAACATTTTTGTACACTCTACAATAATTGTTCTTTACTGAAAGAGTATGAAGTCTGAATTTCCATACAGGGTATTTGAGTCTGTTCCAGAAGCGCAATGTAGCTCACTTTGCCTCTACCAAAGTTTTTTATTTGCTTCATTAAACTAATTATTTGGAACTAAGAAAAATGGTATGTGAATCAAGGCTAATAAAAAAAAAAAAAAAACAATAATAGTAGTACTACTAGAAGTAGTAGTTGTAATAATGCTGGTGACAATATTGATAGTTGTTGTTAAATATTTAATTCACACCCATGTCCAAGGTAATATGCAATGTTTTGTATACTAATCTACTTACCCATTTATATAGCTGTGTGATATGTATTCTTTCAATTTAGATTAGGCACTTTGATCAAGAATGCAGCAGGAGCAGGGACTCAAACCCGGGGCCTTTGGTTCCAAAGTAACAGCTGTAATCTCTACACCACCTGCTGCTGTGAATGAAGTGTAAGCAGCGTGATGACTAGAGCTCCTGCTTTGGAGTCAGGTTTGAATCCTGCTGCTGTGATCAGGGCACTTGCCCTGAACTGATACGGTAAAAATGACCCAGCTGTATAAAGGGTTGAATCATTTTAAGCCGCTTAACAATGTAAATCACTTTGAGGAAAAGCAACAAATAAATGAAACTTTGCAACTCTTAGGGCCTCGAATTACCCTCCCTCAGGTTAAAAGCCTCATTAGTATTGCACAGAGGATTGTCTTTCATGTTGTCTGTACACAGTATTTGTGTTTTTATTCTCTGACTGGCAGCACTTTTACCGGAGTTCATAGGCATGTTGTTACAGCTCGGCCGCATAGGCCTTCCGTCAAGCGTGTCTGTCTGTCCCCACCCCACCCTCCGCTCCGATAAAACACACATTTTTGTCTGAATGGTTTTGTTATGTTGCTCATGCTTGGCCAGTGTTGACTGCATGACTCATGTCAGATCTGAGGGCAGGAAGCTACACGGACTAACAGGCATCTCAGAAATGCTGCTGCGATGGTGTTTGTTCGCAGCAGCAGCAGCATCCAGTCCTGCTATGGGCCACACTTTTATTTTTGGTGCCCCTCCGTGACAGCGACATTTGAATCATTTGAAACTGTGCGTTGTGGTTTTTTTAGGTTTCCCTTTGAACTTCTTGTTAATGCCTTGCATCATGTTACTGTTTCTGACTAAAAACACTGCGTGTGATGCACACGCTCTTTTTTTTTTTTTGTTCCACTACGCACGGATATAGACCATTTTAAGGTTTGCTGACCTACAGAATGCTTCGTCTCATGCTGTTTGTAACTGCCACGTAAGATTTTGTGCAGAACACGTTTTGATGAATATGAGTCTCTAACCTCAGAGCTGTTGTGATGAAGGTGCATTTAGTGGTTAAGCCATAAGTGTTTGTGTTGAGTTTGAACTTCACACGTTGTGTTTGCTTGTTGTCATTGTGCTCTGGCATGTCGGTGAGGATGAGCTGCAACTAGACAAAGATTTCATAGGAAACAAAATTATTGAAGCAGAGAGACCATGTTTCAGGTTCGGTTCCTTCTAGGCTTGAGACACTATTTTGGCTGTTTGCTCACACTATCTGCAGGACTTCTGTTACCGACAATCTGTACTATAAGCAGTGGGGCATTTTTAACCAGTTCTGCTTTCAAAGGTAGAGCAGTGACAGCTGAAATGGAAAATAACCGTAAAAGTACTGATAGTATCGCCTCAGTCAAAGTCCTAACAGCTTTGGAACGGTCACTTGTCGCTATTTACACAGTAAATATCACATGTGCGTGTGACTGTGTATGTTTGTGCACCCACACTTTATGCTTAAGTATAAATGTGCGGGAGCCAGAAAGGTTGACTGAGAGTCTGTGGGAAGCTTAATTCATCTGGGAAAAAAGGAGCGCAAGGTGATGGGCATGAGAAACAAGCCCACATTGTACTGGCGGCTTGCAGAAGGTCTCACGAAGGACTCCTGTGCTGTTTTGACTGGCAGGACTGCTAAGAGCAGGAGGCTTGTTCCATTACAGACGACTCATTCACTCTGTGAACGATGAGCGTTTGTGGCACCAAGCGAAGGCAGAGCTGTATATTAAGCCAGTGACTCTGCACATCATCAGGCAACCTGCTCTTTTTCTGACCATTACCAGGCTGCCAGCAGTGAAATATCTGTTCTTATACAGTCATGCAAAGGTACAAATTCATATTGGATTTTATTCTTAGGCTATATAGACTGCAGTTAAGTGTATATTTCCTTATATGTTGCTTGATAATATCCATTCCCATTCCTTATCAGTAACTGCATGTCCACTGGAGGGTCACGGAGCTGGTGTCATATGGTGTGAGGCAGGATACAGTCTGGACAGAAAGCGCACACACGCTCATATATGCACACGCTACAGGCATTTTATAGTCACCAGTTCACCTGAAACACACATCTTGCGGGGGGAAGCCAGACCATCTGCAAATGTGGCCAGAAGTTGCAAACTTTACACGAGTTGGACTGGATCCAGACCCTCAGCCCAGGAGCTGTGAGCTGACACTAGTTATGATTATTTTCTAAACCCTACTCTGTTAATAACATCAGCAGTGTAAATCCACGGGGTGTGGGTTTCCCTTGAGTTGGTGATATTTTTTGTAATATTTTGATTGTCCCAAGAGCCACTATCCAGTCATGCTTGTTGCAATGTCTAAGGTATGATTAGCTGTCCTGTTGAAGACCCCACATGTGCCATTGCTCAAAATAGCTGGTCTCTTGCTGAATGTGCAAAAGTATGCCTAGGTGAAAGAAAATGATTCTGAAAGCGATGAGACCTGTAACACGCTCTTCAGAGAAATGTTATATTTCTTCTTAAACAGGGATATGTCTTCGCCGAACATGTGGTGTATCTGGGAGCTCTGGGAATCTTTAAGCACGAGGTGCTGTCATTTCACCAACGTCTGTGCAGCACTTGGGTTTTGCTGAGATTCGGCGCAGACATGTGACCTTGCAAAGATATAAGTGAAACTTGTGTGTTTGGGTGCCATATTTTTCACAATGTCGTTGGTTGTTCACCCCCGCTTTCCGGAAATTCTGTGTATACACGAAAAGGTCGGCAACGTGGCTCTTTCAAGGTTGAGCTGTGTTGTAAAGCTACGGTTTTCATGGAGGCCTACGGAATAAATGGACGTACTTATCGTGTTCTCCCAGTGTGTAGTAAAAGGTTTGACTCGGTGGAATAAAAATAATGAAAGTGATCAGGACCAATATGGTTCTAACTTTGTGTTTGGCACACAAGTAAAACTGACAGTTTCTATTAAGGGCACAGCTCCTGTTATTTTATGTAATATTTATTATTGCCACAGTCATCGGAAATAAATTCAGCAGTATTTCTCCTTTTATGTGCTTTATACATGTTCCTAGGTGTTTAAACGGTATACGGTATTTCTTAAAAGTCGAGTTTCTTGATTCTTGAAGAGGGCAGGATGGTGGTGCTGCCACCTCACAGTGCCTATGTGTGCTGTGATGTTTCTATGTTGTCCCAGTGTGGCTTTTCTCCAGGTGCTCAGGTTTTCTCCCACCATCTACAGACATGCGTTTCAGGTTCACTGGTGACACTGAATGCTTTGGTATGGACGAGCATTTCGTGCACATTGGTTTTGGGATAGGCTCCGGTCCCCCACAACCTTGAGTAAGACAAATGGTTAAATGAGAGGTAGTGAGTGTTTCTTAAGAGCTAACAAGTTTGCCAAAGTGTTGAAAAAGAGCATAGTGGATGGAATAAAGTGAAGTTGCAGGTTTGGGATTGTTTTTAAATGAATTGCGACAAAGTGTTGACACAACAAAGCATCAAATTTAAACAGTTGGTTTTATGTGTACAACTCGAGTACGTCCCTACCCACCCTGGTTTCATCAGACTTCATAGGAAATAGTGACCCTTGTCAGATTTGTAAGGAGCACTCTGAGAATAGTCAAACAAAAAGGGAACAATGTTTAGTTAAAGAGTTTTGTATAAGGCATTTTGTTTTTATAAATCTGACAAGCTGCCTGTGAAATGTTCTCGGCATAGTTCAGTGTGTCTGTGGTATTCATAATATCTCTACAACATTTCTCGCGAACCTGAAAAAAGATGTCTCTTCAAATGAATTTACATGAGATCAGTTTAACTAAAATGTTGTGTGGATTAACACCTATTAAAATTGCCCACTAAGGACAGTTTTATTTATTTATTTATATTTATTTGGGCACATTTCAGATTAGCTTAATCATAACTCCCTTTTCACTAACTGCTTTTCCAGGAGGGTTGCAGTGGACCAGAACCAAGCTTAAGCAGGGTGCACCTTTGACCCAGCTCCTCACAAGCTCATACACACGCTACCATGCCAAGTGCAGTCCAGAAATAACCAACAGTCCTGGACGGTGTAATTTTTTTTTTTTTTTTTTTTTTTTTTTTTTTGGTCGTGGGGGTGCAGTTCGTGTGAATGTGGAGAGAACATGCAAACAGAGACATACTTGAGACCGGATGCGCTAGGAGATGTGGAGCAACCCACTGTGCAACCTGCCACGCTTTGTTTAGTATAAAAGCGTATTTATTATTGAAGCAGCATAGTCTGTCATTTTATATGAAGTCTGAGTGCAGCATGTGCTGAATGCTTGCATCCGTATTTCTGGATTTGCACAGCAAGAAATACCCAGAACTGAGTCAGTAATGTGTGACAGTACTTCACTGCAGGCGTCTGGTAGGTGGCTAGAAAAATCCTCCCGACTCACATCTGCATTTACAAAAGAACCCTTTTCTCAGGCAAAGCAGTCGAACTAGCATAAAGTTATTCTTGTTGATAATGTGCATTTTATCTATATTCCTGTTTGCAGAAAATCTGCATTTGCGATTTCCCTATCATAAGCGCAAGTACATGTCCCCCCCCCCAAACATGCAGCCATGTGCAAACAATTCATCTTCCCAAGAACCTTTCCCGTGTAAAGGGGCAACATATTTACTATGTCTTCGAAGATGCCCATTTATGTTCACTTTAAAGCTCTTTAAAATGCACTTTGCCTTAAAAGAGTATTTCCCTCATTTTACAGCCCACAAAGAAGTTACGTAAATCATAAAAGGAGAGTGTACTTGCAAAAGAATGGTATTAACATATCAAAAGGGATCAGCTCATTATTGAAAATGCAATACATTGAAAAGGCCTCATCAGCTGCCTTGAAATGTGGCAGAGGGAACGCACTTCTGTGTTAGTACGTTTTTGCAATAGTCGAGTAATTTTATGTTGTTATATTATTGTATTATTCAAATGCTCATGTAAAAATTGTAAAGAAAAGTAACTAATTCAAACAATTGTATTGGCTGTATGATAGCTATTAATACATAAAGCTTAGTTTGTACTAAATGTTTCAGGTTTCGGAATATTGCACACATCTCTTGAGAATTTGATCATGTATAGCAAACGGGCCAGGCGACACGATAATATTCGGACAGCGGTACCGTGATGGTCTGTCGTTGCCGTTGTTTACATTCACAAATAACCGGCATATCGGCCAATAATGTCATCGGTGAGCACGTTTTTTTTTTTTTTTTTTTTCAAGAAAGTGTAGCTGTTTCGACATTATACACCGATCGCATCTCCAATTCAGATGAGGTGGTTGGATAAATACGCAGGTCTACAGGCCAGCAAAAAAATGCGTTTACGTCAGGGGCTGAGACGTGATAGATAGACCTGTCGGAATCTGCTTATCTGCCTGTCTGTGCTGTCCCCAGTTTGTCGCCTCCCATTGATCTATGTGTGTTGGAAGGCTGGGCCCGATGCGGCGCGGTGCTTTCGCCGTTTTCCATCGCTCACGCCAGCTCCTCTTCCTGCGTGCGCCTTTGTGCAAAAAATAAATAAATAAAACAGAGGGTCTTCCACCCTTCTTTCTGGTGGTGTTCATTTGTAAGGCCCGATCGCATGTGCCACCGTGGATTAATGCTTTATGTCACGCTTGTCTGCGTCGAAGGAGGTGCGCTTAATACGCAGCGGCTCAGAGCGAAGGTGCTGTGGGGTTTGGGGGGAGACATGGTCGGCTCAGGGTTTGAGCTCACAGCGGCATCATGGCGCAAATGGTTTTGAACAAAGGCCCATTATCATTTGGGGAAATTAATACATCCGGTTTTATTTGGTGCAGTGCATTTTGTAGTTGTACAAAAGGTGTTCAAAAGTTTCCAAAGTGATTTCCCATACAGCTCCAAAGTTTAGCTGTGACAACAATATTAAGCGCACGCTCAAATGTGTAGAAAAACCCAATTTCTCATCTCTGGGGATAAACATGTTTGGAATTTGTGGTCGTATATATGGAGGCTCCATTGGGGTTATTTAGATTGGCAACTGAAAGTGCAACCAGGAACCTGGATCAGAAGAGTGAATCGGGCTAAGGCGTCTGATCCTATCTGTAGGTGCTTTTATGAGTCACGGGTCTGGGTGTCTGTCTGGGTTCTGGCTGACTGCAGAAAGCAGAAGATCAGAATTAGCAGGAGATAGAAGGTGCAGGCTTTTGCCAAATTAGTTATTACCGTGAGGTTGTGCTAATGCTAATATGTACTACTGCTGCTGGCCATAATAATCAGCACGGCACAATTTAAATCTTGTTTATTCATTTCCTTTATCAACAGCTCCTTGCAAACGTACTTGTTTACTTTTTCCCCCTCGTGGCTGAAACAAAGACCGGCATTTTTTCTCTCTTTTTTTTTTATTTTGGCTCACTTAGTTTAAGGTTACATTTTGTCTGTATCAGACTTTTTGGAAATGTTTATGCAGAGCTGCACATTTGCATACAGGGTATTTTATACATCCTATTATTAGGTTAGGTGTTCTGGGATAAATGCGTGCTCAACAGTCACATAGTGACTCAATTTTCTCAAATTTGAACCTGTAAGTTGTTGCCCTTTATATCGATCTGTTAAACATTGCTAGTTAGTACAGTGTCTTAAAGATATGGTTTCCAGTACTCCAATGAAGGTAACTTTCTTCAATCACTAAAGTTCTCTAATGTGGCTGTTTGGCAAGGAGTATATTTTTTAATGAACTTGCAATAATTTTGTGCAGATGTACAGTATACAGCCATGAACAAAAACCCTCTGAGAGAATTGGTAAAGTTGCCATGTAACAAGAGATCTCCAGTACAAAAAAGGCATTGAAGAAGTAAGAAGAGAAGAAAAAAAAGAGACATCATTTTAGTCCTTTTGCCAAAAATGATTTCTCTTTGTGTTGCTCTGGTGGTTTTCCAATAATTAACATGTTTGTTGAAACGTTCCCGTCCGTTTCCTTTACACTTTTGTGCAATGCCCACATGCATAAAAAGGAGTCATTACCCCCGTCACGTCCCGTCTCACTGGAGAGGTCAGGATAGATTGAAGATGGAGAACAGGGGCAGAACACGCACCGTATACTGAGGGCTTCTCAAAACACACCTTATACACTATTAAAAAACCAGAGTACCACTCTGTATGCAGCATTCATCAGAGGGCAATTTAGAATAAATAGAAATAGAGAAAAAAACTGTTTTGTATGCTTTGTGGTGAGAAACGCACTTACAGCAACAGCATGCTTAATTACGGTTTATTGGCCAGTAAGAAGGCCAAATTCTTTCTATCACCTAAGGTTAATTTCAGTAAATAATTACTTTGGAAATAATGGACAATATAATTAAGCCTCTTTTTTTTTTTTTTTTTTTTTTTTTTTTT
>UFQX01001006.1:62635-93300 GCA_900497675.1 Arapaima gigas
TTTTTTTTTTTTTTTTTTTTTTTTTTTTTTAAGTTTGATCAACTAGTTGTCGCTTTAAAAATGTTTGAAACATACAGGGTTTTCTTTTTAAATAAGCAAAAGATAAAAGAAACTACAGTACAGTAAAAGTACATTAAAGTAGCTGTGTGAACAGCATGGAGCTCACTGAAACGTTTTGAGGACAAAGCGAATTGTCACACGTTGCACCATCCGCTTTCTTTTGAAAAAAGATTTTACACGTGTTCAGAAATAATCGTTCATTTTAGGCCAACGGCAGTAATTCAGAATACAAACCAGCACAGTTAATGAGTCTACCTGTAGAAAAATCTCTCTTTCGCTCTCTCTCGCTCTCTCTCTCTCTATATATACACACACACACACACACACACACCCACACATATATATATACAAATAAATAATACGAGGCCTATACTGAGTGAGTAATCCACGTTTTATTCTCTTACCTTGACCGATTTGATGAGTGAAAAACAGAATTTCCTTGTTTGGTAGGATGCTGTCTGTCTGCTGTAAAATTATGCCTAGTCATTAAGCAGGTACATATGTTCTTGGAACCAAGGAGGAGGGTATGTTGAAAACACAGTGCAATGATTCCAATCACTTGACCCTTCTGTACTTTTACAACTTTTTTTAAAATTTGTGTGAAGAGTCTGTCACGGAAAGTAGCACATGACCAGACATGATCAGAATTGAAGCGGTGAGTGACGTTCAGATGCCATTGCGCTTCTGGAAAAAATCAAGCAGAGTTGGAGCACGGAGTAACAGAAGGATTCCTCACTGACATGTTTACAAGAGCCTGGAATCTGTATTTCCAATATGACTCAGTTTTAAGGGCTTTAGGGGCACAAATGGCTTACAAGCTGCTGTTGAAAAATCTCAGCAGTTTAAAAGGTCATTCATTCATCCATTCATCTGCTAGTTCATTTGTTCATTGGCTTGTTTCTTTATTTATCGCAGCTGCGCCAACCGGGCATCTCTGAATATTCGGACAGTTAAGTGGCTTCAGCCAGACGCCAGAGCATGTAGTGCCGTTCCCCATGTAGTAGCGTTCCTTTGTCACGTGTGACTGCTTTGCTCTGCACCGGGGCCCTTGTGATAAGTGGGTCTGTAGTGGGTTTAAATCGCATACACGCATCACGCAGTTAAAGCACACGGCCGTTTCCAGCTGGCCTCTTTTCTCACACTGCACACTGGGCTGGGCAAGTTGGGACCTGCACACTTCACACTGGTTTATTCACGCAGGTGGTACCAAAGTTCTCAGGGCAGCGCGTGGCATTCTGATGTTCCACTCAAACGACCGGTGCTGTAGTGCCCTTGGACAGCGTACTTACCCGGATTCACATTTACATAACATAACTGGAATTATTACTGTAGTAATTCAGAGTAAGTAGTAGTAGTGTGCAAACCAACCTCTGCACGATGCTTTGGAGAAACATCAGGTACATGAATAGCTTTCCTTTCAGTCTTGTGTAATTATAAAAACAATAACGTGTTATTTGTTGCATTTATGGTTAATGGTGTGAGTGAAAGCACGATAAGTAAAGAGAAATACCGTCCCCCACAATGATTAATGGGTTGGATTTATGGCTGTTCAGATAAGTTTCAGTGATAGAGCAAGGAAACAAACAAGGCTGCATGTGCGCTCTGTCCCCGTGACAAAAGAGCTACCAACCGCTTGTCAGAACTGGGGTTCGGCCTGCTCTCGGATTGAAGGCTTACCGAATAACTTGGGCAAACTGTGCGAAAATGAAAGCAATGTGCTAACCCCAAATGACCCTCCAGTCGGTGCTGTGGGTCAGGCCCTGGCACCTAGCAACGGGTTGCAGCAGTGTGCTGGCAGAACTGTGAAATTCCTGAACCTCACGACCGAGACGAATTCCCCACGTACGTTTCCTTTCTTAAGGGGACCGTGCAGACATAAACAGAAATAAATTGCTGTTTTCTTTCCCTTAAAGCAAGTGTGATGCAACGCGCATGTTAATTCGAAAAAAGGGAAAAGTGATTGTGTGTCTTCCATGCATTTTTAAAATTTCTTTATTCAGTCAGCTGGCAAGTTATTTTTATTTATTTATTTTTTTTTTAGAGGGCTTTGGCCATAAAAATGTGAAGCTTTTAGTGCAACAGCAATTAATGTTATGTAGCCTGTGGGATCCGTACGTCTGTTTCAATTATTGCGGCGATAAAGGTTAAAGAACATTAATAAACTGCCTCTTGATACATTATATATCGCATGCATTTTATTTGTGTAAGCATTATTTTATTGGTAATCTTCAATGTACAATCGAAAATGTTGCCATTTGACTGAACAGGTGTCATATAATGAGTATCAGAAGTGTTGCAGTGGGTGGTATGATTTTTACGGCGATTTCACGCCAGATAGCTTACAGTGTACAATATATTGCCACATGTTAATTTGTCTGCATTCTAAGAAAATATCACTTTTGATAAAACCTCCTCCATCTTTAGAATGGCAAAGTTTAAACCCCCAGCAAATTTTGGAAAGCCATCAGATAGGCTGGACTGGGATCTGTGTGAGATTCAGAACTGCACCAAAACAGAAGGGAGATGTACTGGTCACTTGCCTGATTTATGCTATGGGAAACGAATCAACGAAAATCTTTAAAACTCATTTTTGCTACAGAACATGAGAAAAATTATTTCTCCTGCAGTTTTAAGGATGTTTCATTAACGTTTCTGCAAAGAAATGTAATTTATGAACAAACCCGTTTTTACCAAAACGTCCAACGAAACAGCAGAGACTTATTATCAGAGTTCTGCATGAGCAGACAGAGCACTGCGACTTTGGGGTGGGTCGGGATGAGAACGTCCACAATCGAATTGCGGTTGGCACATTTAATAAAAAGCTGCCTTGCAAGCTGCAGATAATGGCCAAATTCATGCTGGTGCAGTCCATACCGACAGTCCAACAGGCAGAAGATGTCACGCATCAGGTGTGGCTTTGGGATGAACCTATATACGCCATTCAGGCCATCTCACGTCCACAGAACACCAAAATGGCTAGGAAAGCTAAAGACAATATAACTGTGACTGAATCTGAGCAAAGTGAAAAGAAATGTGTCAAATGTGGAGAGGTTCAACACAGAAAGCCTCTGACTCAGCAGCCGTGGTGCTCTTCCCGATTGCTTGAGACAGTATTATGTTGAGGCAGAGTACAAAGGAAAGCAGTGTTCTTTACCAATCTATGTGGTCCAGGGCAGTAGCGTGCACAACTTGTCAGCGTGCCACAAGTGGAATGGGCCTGAATTAAAGAGTCGAGGGAGCAACCAATGCCTTTGGTGAACAAGGGATGTTCAAAACTGAACCAGTTAGAATCTTCTTGAAAGATGATGTCTGGCCATATACAGTACACAATGCACTCGAGATTCCCTTACCATAAAGTGGAGTTGCAACAGGTAGAGGACAAAGGCATAATAGAATGTGTGATGGCCAGCTGACTGGCATGCACCCATGGTTCCAGTTCTTAAGAAGAACCAGACTGTGCAAGTATGTGTGGATCAGAGGATGTTAAGTAAGGCAGTTGAGTTAAGTTCATCCTACATACCATGCAGGAAGTCGTTGTCAGACTACATGGAGCTACCGTTTTCTTGCAACTAGATAACCCCTGGATCCCGAAAGCAGTAAGCAAGTCACTCTTTATCCCTCCCTTTGCTACTACTACTGGTACAGTACTACATACTGGTTTTGATGATTAGCTTTTGAACCAACACGTGCACCTGAGATTTCCCGGAGGAAGATGACAGAAACACTACAAGGCCTGAAAGTTGTTGCCATTTTTATGGCTCATATCCTGTTGTATGGCAGTGCCATGGATGAGCATGACAGCAAGCTTCATAGATCACTACGAAAGATCAAATCTACAGGATTAAAGATGTACACGGAGGACTGCGTTCTCTGCCAGAAATGGCTATGCTTCCTGGAGCGCATGATCAACAAGTCCAGTTTTGAGAAACACCCAGAGAAAGCAGAAGCAGTTAAACAGCTATGCCCTCCACAGGACCTGTGAAAGCTAAAGAATGTTTTAGGCGTGATTATTTACCTGGGGAAGTACGGCCCCATTCTTTCCATGTTGGCACAGTCTTTGTATGTACTTTTAAAAGTACAAGTAAAAGTGTATAGACTTGGGACCACACACAGCAAGAGGCATTTGAGTGCCTGAATGAGTTGTTGATGACAGCACCCCTACGTGGATTCTGTGACTGTAACAGAGCCAGCAGATGCCGGAAGTTATGAGATTGGTGCCATTCTACTGCAACTCCATAAGGAGGAGTGGATACCAGTGCCATACTGTTGAAGACAAACCGGTGTGGTACCCCCATATTGAAAAGGAGTCTTTTGCCAGTGTGTGGGTATGTGTGAAGTTTGAAAAATATCTCAGTGGCCTTGATAGATTCAAGCTGGTGACAACCCGTAATCCCTTGGTTCTGACCTTTGGACTGCCAGAGACTCTTTATGTGTCTAATGAGATTTAAGCCAGTAGCAGAGTATGCACAGGGGAAAACCCTTCTTGTGGCAGACACACTGTCACGGTGCCCCCAAACTTGTCAGCAGGTGGAAATTGACATACACAAGGATGTGGAGTGCTTTGTTCCAGCCATCATGGGGAGCATGCCTGCAACACTGCAACACATGAGCAACATCAGGGAGGCCACTGCAAACCATTTTTAAGTTCTGATTTTCTGGCCAGTTAAAGTGAGTAAAACCCCATTTTACTTCTTACCTGCTAGAGGGGCATTTTCAGAGAACCAGGGAATAATTAGTTGGGGAAGCTGAATGATTATTCCATAGTCTCTGAGCCCTGAAATACTGGAAAGGATACATGATGGACATCAAGGTCTAACAAGGTGCCAGGACAGAGCTAAGGGTTCAGTGTGGTAGCCAGGAATCTCTTGAGAGACAAAGGAAAAAAAATGGTTCTCATGTTTGTCATGTTGCAAGCTCAGAAGTTCAAAGAAGAAGGAGCCTTTGATCTCCATGCCACCACCTATGGAAGAGATTTGCACTAGATCTTTGTGAACACAGTTGACAGAATTACTTAGTCATGTCTGCTTAGAATTTAAAATTCTTAGAAATACTCAGAAAAACTTCAATTACCCTCAACCAGTAGGGCCCAAGAAGTACAAAATTTCAAAGCCAGTTATGAGATCCCTGAGGGAGTTGCAAGTGACAACAGACCACAGTTTTCCTGTGGAGAATTCCAAAAACTTGCAAAAGTATGAGCTTTTCAGCCCCGCCCCCCCAAGGCAACAGAAGCTTAAAACAACCCTTCCTACCCTAGAAAGGAACTTTCAGGCTAGTCAAAAATGCAACTCATCAGACAGCAAGATGCAAAGAAGCTTATTATTGCAACTGACATCACTGAGTGAAGCACTTTCCCAATCTGAGCCCCCCAGTGAGGCAGTCCTTACCAAGCAAGACCACAAGAAATCATGGACCACCCCTGCAGTGGTAACTCAGGAAAGTTCCATGCCAAGGTGACACAACAGATGACGTCTACAGGCTCAGCTTTGCACTCGATCTGCTTTAGACACATCTGTTCCTGCTGAGACTACAGCTAACAGCCCACTGTCAGACAAGGCAGCTTCCGTCTTCCTCCAGGGGAGGAAGCCCAATCGGCACCTGAAAGGGACTAGTTTTTAGCAGGTTTGGTAGCGAGATCATCAAATGGCTGAACTTATGAAGGGTTGGAGCAAAAGTTGGGCTTCTGGGGTGATGGAAAGTAAATTGTGTTGTGTTGAAACTGTTCGTTTTGGGGGAAAAAACTGTTGTGTTCTTATTAGCTGTGTTGCCTTGAGATTGTTTAGTTTTTGCAAGCAGCAGCTATGGGTTATGTAACATAGTTTTAGTGTGTTTTTTTTTTTTAAAGGGGGGGGGTCATTGTAATGAGTATTAGAAGTCAAGACACTACATTGCAGTGTGTAGTGTAACATACTTTTTAGCGGTATAGGATATTTTCCCACATGTTTAATTTCTGTTTTCTAATAAAATGTTGTTTTGATAAAACAACCTCCAATTAGAACACGACATGGAAGAGAAATAATAGGCATGAGGGAAGAGTTTGAAAAACAACTTTTTGTGCAGCTTTATCTACGTGTCAGATGATGGTTAATATATTATTGCTATGCAATGTTGAACATAATGGTGTTAATGTTGTGTTCAGTTGGGAGTTATGCTTTTGAAGATGTTCCAGACTAAAGCACACGTGTTAACACCTGCTGTAGTGAACAAGGCAGTTTCTAGAAAGAATATTTCAGTAGTCTATACTTGAAAATGTATATGGTTTGTTTTTTAGCGGAACAGTGGTATGATACAGGAAAAAAAAACATTTGAAATGTCTTTCTCTTTTTAAAATGTTCAGTTGATTGGTGAAAAAAGGAAGGTTGGTGAACTGGTTGAACTGGAGACCTTGCTTATGTCTGAGCCGTGAAGGTTGGGGTGGCCCAGGTGAAACTGCCTCTCCTACTGGCTGGGTTTTTGTACTGCCAAACTGGCACATCCAGCACGGGTCAAGTGCGTGATGGATCCCAAAGTCTCCAGTCAGTCGCTCTGCTCTCAGGGTGATTTAGGGATCGGGGTCAGGTTTCTCAACGTGACAGATGCAGTCGTAAACAGGAGCCTGGAGGTGAACCGTGTGCCTGTACGTTGGCAATCAGCTGATCTGTCTTCGCCTTGCATCTCATCCAGCTTTATCAACGTGATTAATTCACCGGGATATTTTTACGGTGGGCGGCCGCAGGACGCCACCACCTCGGCAGCGCTGCATGACGGCACCCTGTTTTGGACGAGCTGTTTGCCGTCGGGATCTGCCCCATGCTGCTCTGCGCATCGCAGCTGAAACAAAACAGACTTAACAGGAGGACGAAGTGATCAGCAGCTTGACATACACAGTTGTGAAGGGTAACAAACTTTGACGCTCATTTCTTTTTCCTTACATGGTTTGCTTTCATGCATCCGTTCCATTTTGGTATTAACCTTAACTGCGTAAAATTTCCGGATGAATCAGTATAAGCAGCATTTCTCTGAGAAAAGAATGCTGGAATGTGTGAGTACAGTTGGGAATGTGCTGGTTAAGAGAGGAGAATGAAATGTGGCCCCAGTATTTGTGCAGAACTCCACCGAGTGTTTTTGCTAATATATATATATATCTATTTTTTTTTTACTGCCCCCAAAACCTAGCAAGTTGTTATGAATTTTTAAAGAATATTGACTGGGAACCTGAAGGTGGCCAATTGACCAAAGCATGTTAGTTTCAATTTCTATTGGTATCAAAGGGTATAAATAATACCCTAGTGTACATAAGAAGCAATAAAATAGTAATAAATAGGTATACTGTTGCTTTAAACAAAGATAACCCCATAATGATTGCAATAATAGCTTATTTTTCTTATTCAAACAAATAGGGCGTGTTTTATTTTAGAAGCCAAGTACAGGCACCGAAGAGTGATTATAGGATAGGATAAAACTTTACTGGTCCCTTCAGGGAAATTTTACGTCCAGTGGCTGAACACCCAGGGCACTAGTAATGCATATAACCATGAATGAATGAATGAGCGAATGAATGAAAGAATGACACTATTAAATGTAATCTAATTGTTGATTTGTCCTAGTGTGTCATTATGGAGACAGATGGCTATTGGTAAGAAGGACCCCTAGAAGCACTTCTTAGTGCATCTGAGTGGAATAACCCAGTGGCTAAAGGAGGTCATGGTGATCACTTCATTTAGGGGATGTGAGTCATTGTCCATGATGGATTGTAGCGTCCTCCTCATCATGGCCTCTGCTGCGGCTTCCACCGAATCAGGGTTCCTGACCCTTGGCAGAACCTGGTTTCTTCATGAATTTGCTGAGTCTGCGCCTCTCACCGGCAGTGATGTTCCCCCAGTACACCATGGCATAAAAGATCTCACTGGCAACTACTTTCTGACAGAACATGTGGAGGATGATGCTGCCCATGTTAAAGTACTTTAGCCATGTAAGAACGTGTAGCCTGCTTTTCCCTTTTTTGTATAGGGCATCCATGTTGTGACACCAGCCCAGCTTGTTGTTCACGTCAACCCCCCCAGACCATGTCAACATCTACATCCCTGATAATAACTGGGAACAAGGGCTCCTTAATACAGCGAAGATCAATCACCAGCTTTGTTTTGCTTATATTTAGCTGAAGTTGAGTTGCACCATGAAACAAAATCCTCAATCAGATGCCTGTACTTCACCTCTTCACCTTTCTCTATACATCCCACTACTGCAGTTAAATTTGTTACTGGGGTTAAATTTGTGTGGCTCACCTTTGCCTCCAGCATCACGCCCCCCCTACCAGTGCCATCATTTTTAATTTGCCTGTTTACTAGGCCATGGCTAAGCACACGGGACAGGTATTGCCACCCCAGCCCTGAAAAATGACGCCTTCAAGCTGACAGCACCAGGCTGCCGCAGCACGCGAGAGACACGGGTGTTTTGTTCACAAAGCACGAAGCATCGTGACCTGGGTAGTTTAAATAAGCATGCTTTTACCCGCTCCAGAAAATGGATTGACACAGGTTGCATTTAAGCTAAGGAGGAGGGATGGATCGCCTGATGGATCTTTCCCGGTTTTCATTTCAGCAGGGGAACTCTGGTAATGAAGCACTTTTATAGCTGCTGGCCATACGTTAATTCTCACTTGTACGGCGGTGACCTTGCGCAGGGGTCCTTCCGCCTGCCAAAAGCACAGTTCGAAAGGGGCCGAGCTGCTTGATAGGAGATATCTTCTAATATACATAGAATAGGACTGCGAAACACATAGGAGCTGTGTAAACCTTCCCTACCACCTCTAAGTGTGCGCAGCCTTTCAAGCTTCGCCAGTTTTGCTGGACAAATCACACTACGATTATTGCACGTTATGAATAAAAAGCGCAAAACACTGGCAGTCACATTTTCATGCTTTCGCCAAATCAGGTTTTCTTACAAAATAACAATGTTCCTGCTCTTAATGGCAATTATTTTAATGATGCCCAAACAGAAGTCACAGCAGAACATAGATCTAATTTATAAACTTTTGATTAATAAATGTTGCAGCAGCAACTGCACAGATTCAACAGAATGCGCTGAGGTGTTTGACTGGTGCGCGTTTATATTCATCATTTTGTCTGAACCAAAAAATCTGAAATTGAAATATTTATTATTCGTTAAAGGGTGTTGAAGTACAAGGTTTTTTTTTTTTTTAAATGCCTAATGCCGGATGAAGTGCAGCATCACGTGAGTAAATGGGACTCGGGGAAGTAGGGAAAAAAAACACTTTTAAATATAGCTGCTGACGCCAGCATTTTTTTAATGCTCTGAAGTTCAGCCACTTTTCTAGTGAATTCTGCAGTACATTTAAAATGTGCGCTGTGTTGACATTTAAAGTTGAAGGAGATGTTTGGGGTTGACCTGCTAAACTCAGTGCCCCCCCCCCCCCCGGGGTTTTTATATAGCGGCGTGCAGCCATTTCATAANTCAGTGCCCCCCCCCCCCCCGGTGTTTTTATATAGCGGCGTGCAGCCATTTCATAACTGTCACTATTCCATGTTAGAAAATACTTCTTTCAATGGTGCAACAATAAGCAAAGAAGAGTTGCATGTCAAAGTGTGTTTGGTTTAGAAGGTATTTGGGATAGCCTCTGTTTTCGGCTGGAGGGGGAAAGTTAAAGCAAGATCTGAAGCGGAGCAATATTTCAGGTCAGATTTGGATGAATTGCTTTCATTGATAATAATACTGATAAGACACACTTCGAATGCCAAAACCTAAGGGACCATCAGACGAATGGGTTCAGCTGCTGGAAATGCATTCTAGCCCAAGGTTATGTAGGATGATTTTAAAAATGTAGCACCTCAGCGGAAAAGGATGCATTCCGACTCTACCCGAGTCACTGGAAGTGTTTCTGCCACAACACCACATCTCCCGAATATAAATTCATTACACAAACAGCCTTGTGTGACTCCAAAATCTCCCTATGGCCAAGAGAGGAGGGGGGAAAAAAAAAAAAACAACAAAAGCCTTGGTACTAATTCCCTTGGACCCCTCGCTACTGTGAATCGCTGTACTCTGGTGAACTCAGCCCTCAGTTTTGCCTGTCATGTATTAATAACTCCATGGAGTACATGTTGGGAAATAATTTGTGGACACTGGCGGCAAAAGTTCTGCATGACTGGCCGCTCGCTATGAGAGAAATGCGGGAAGTTTGGCTTGGCAGCAGGTCACGGCACAGGCTGTCGTCGGGGGATGACAAGGACGGCGGTAAGAATGATCAAGGACAGATTGGTTTTCTCTCCACCCCCTTCCTCTGTTCTCGATGGCCACGCAGTGGTTTGCAGATTCCAAAGCATTATTGTTGCTCTCTCGGATTTTTTGTGCATCATCGCTGATTTACAAGAGGGGTAACCGGAGTCGCAGCAGCCGTCTAGGAGACACGTATCGTGTCATGTTTGCATAGCAGTTGCGCTCCGCTCCCCTCTTTTGCACGGCTCTCACGTTGTCCTTTATATAGTTGCTGTCAGTCAGTCCTGTCCGGGTGCTCATCTCACATAATTGTACTGTCAGAGCTTCCCGTGGACTTCTGATGATTCCCGGAAAATAATTCTTAATACTCGCCCGCCTTCTAGCCCATATTTGAAAAATGATTTACATATACAGTGTTTTACATTTTACACGTATTCATTTAGCAGATGAGCGAATTGCAGTTATTAACTGGTATTTATGTGACACCTCTGTCACAGGTGACTTACAGTGTCGATACCATAAAATAAAGTGGCTGGAATTGTTCACCCGTTTATACACGAAAGCAATAGAACACACTCGCACGCTATGGGTAGTTTAGTCACCAATTCTGCCAAAACGCACATCTTTGGAGAAAACTCACATGAATACAGGCAGAGCCCGCTTGCGGTGTCTGCACAGACAAACCCGGGACTCAAACCCACATCCGAACCCACAGCCTAGGACTTACCTGCTGTGCCAAAATACAGCGCTTCACCTCTCAGGTCATTTGCATAACGTTCGCTTTTATTAATTAATTATTGTGCTTTTTAAAATCTAGAGACGAGTAAAAGAGAACATATCCTCAGGCTCGTGAATTTGGTTCTCGTACAGCAAACAGAGCCCGAATTAGGACAAGAGCATTAACAACGCGGTTCTCAATTGCCACTTAGACAGGCCAGCCCTTCCAGACAGACTCATTCTGTTAGTCAAGCTTAAATTGCACCATTTGCGCTGATTCCTTTGCAAGTTGAAGTGCTCGTGTTGTTTGGTCCTTATCACCTGATTGGGGAAGTTTAAACCATTTAAATGTGCACAGTCGCACAAAGGAAGATCTGATACACGGTCTCTGCTGACTGAGATTCCTCTGTTTACATGTGTCATGTCAGATCCCCTTATAATTTCCCTAAAAATCCTGCAATTAAATTTCCTTGCACATTAACTATCCCCTAATTTGTTTATGCCCGCTTGCCATCGGATAGCAGGTGAAACTAATTTGTTCTCGAGTACACCAACCGATAGGATATCCCCGAGTGTTAACACGACAGCCCCCCCCCCTCCCCCGCGAGCGTTCAGGAGGGAATTGTGGCCACTTGAATATGGGCGGCAGCCTGTACGAAAGGATCAACCTTGATAATCTCCGTTTCCTGGACAGGAACTTTTACGCCACATCAGAAAGTAGCTTTTCTGTTGCCCCCCCGTGTCGAATTCCTCCCTGTGTCTCGTAAGAACGTTGCACTCGTGAAGGAGAGGAACTCGAGGAGCTTTGTCGTCTCATCCCTCACGAGGAGCAGCAAAATGAGCACAGTTAGAGCATCTTCTCTCTCAAGAACTTCATCCTCGTATCGCTAGACTTGCGCCTTCTAATGACAGATCAAATTGGGATGTCTTTTTTTTAGTTCTCCTGTTATGTATGTCTTAATGTGAAAAGCATTAATAAGGTTTCTTTAGCAACTTTACTGTTATCTTTGCATTGCGATCTATTAGGGCTTTTGATGAAGGCTGTTTCTCTGTGTAAATCCAAGTCCCTGTCAGTCCGGAAAATGTTAGCGCTTATGCTTCAAGGTAACTTATAAGTGCCTGTAATGACTGTAATAACCATTAAAACTCAGCCCCTACAGGAGTTCAGGTTTTTTATGCTTTACAGAACAGTGTGATCTCTTAAGACTGCTGTTCCTTATTCTGTAAATCTTGTTCTGTGCCTCTGAGGGAAGACAGTTCAATTTTGGTGTACGTAGAAAGGACGGGATGAAAGTGTAGTAAAGCTTTTCAAAACAATTGATTTTTAAGACTTAATCGATGGAGTTTTGGGCAGCTGGACACACAAGTGCTCGTACACTCAGTAATGGTTTACTGTAGAGTTGTTCACAAAATTGTGCTGCAAAACTCAAATGGAAGTAGAAATTTTAATAATAATCATTAGTTGACAGATGCCTGTGTCTAAACCACCTTAAAATGTTATATGAGCAACTTGACAATGATTTAGTCACTTATATACCAATATATTTTTATGGGGATAAAGTGGGAAACAATCTGGGTCTCGGGAGCTTGCGAGACACCAGTCATGATCCCCGCTGCCGTCTTGTCTCTATTACCTAAACAATGATGTTGAAATTGAAATTAGGGTTTCATGTTTCTTTTTTCACACTTTTATTAGATGCTGCTGCCTGTTTTATAGTATTGTGCTGCATCTTGTGCTCCTCCTTGTCACTACTTGCCCAACTCTTTTACACTGGTGATAACTGATGTGCAAAACTATTTTGGAAACTGCGCAAGACATTTATCAAATGTAGGATATGCTGTACATTATATTCTATAGAGCATTTTAAGTGTTTACTGCAGTGGAGTTTGAGCTGCCGTGTTTTTGTTTGGCAACGTGTGTAAAGTCAATCCTTTTGAGTGACGCTGATGTGGCCCTAGGTAGTGAACTACCTCCTTATCACCTGCTTGAGGACTTCTTGACTGGAGGGACAGTGTACAGTCTGCTGTGTGACTGGAAATCCCAAGGAGGGATTATCAGAAGGAAGTATCATCTCAAATATTCATTGTATACTGATGGAAAAAAAAACTATACTAATAATTTTAGGTGCTGCTTTGGGTGTGACATAAGAATGCAAAAGTTTTATGGAGCATTAGTAAAATTAGCAGTTTATTAATTTCACTTCATGCTTGTGTGGAGCACCTAACATTAAAGACATTTTCTACATTGCTTACATTTATTTCCATGTGTCTTAACTAAACTAATTTCGGTCGTTTAGCTAGAAGTAAATTTTAATTGAACTTTGTCCCTGGAGTAGCAGAAATTGATGTCAATGGGTTATAGTGCCTACTTCATTTTATCCATCCATCCATCTATCCATCCATCATCCTTACCTGGCTTATTCTGGTCAGTTGTGAGGGTCCAGAGCCTATCGTAGAATTACCAAGTGCTAGGCTAGGAAACTACACCTGAGATGGGACACAAGTCTCACACACACTCAGGCCAATTTAACAGTGGTTTGTTTTGTCAAATATAGATGTATGGAAAGTCAACTATTCATTAACTATTCCATGGTAGAAGTATACAGACTAATTTTCTGAGGAAAGTTGCTTATCAATTGCTTTCTCTCTAATTGTGAACATGGACAACAAGGTTAAATCGCTCTTCTAGTTCCTTAACACCTGGATCCAGCCAAGCACCTGATTCATGTATTATTCATGTATACAACTGCGGCACAAATGGCATGGGCTGTTTCACAGACATTCTTCACGATGAGACACTGAAGACTGCAAAGGTCACGTGACAGGAGTGTATGATTTCGATAATTATCAACCGTAGACAGATGTGGGCATCTCAGGATTCCTTCCCTCCGGCACCAAACCCAATCACCGCATCTGACGTGTTTGTTAAGAGCAGTGGATATTTGAGGGCTGACACAGGAGCCGCCATGAGCCAGATAGATGCATGAAGCGTGAAAAAGCAGAATTCCAGGTTTGCTGACTTCTTTCTCATTACCCACTCACTTGTTTCATCTATAACGCAGTCTGGCACTCTGCTCCATTCCTGTGCCTTCACTTTGTCACGGAACCCTCTGATGGCACTATGTTCCAAAGGCTGTGTTTGTTGGAAATTAAACTAGACATTCCTGGGTGGCATCAGCTTTGGAATAATGATGATGATGATGATGATAATGTGGTTTATTACTAACCTTGAATCTTAAAGCATAGAATGAAGCATATACTTTTATCTTTAAATGACCCTTCTGAAGTCACCTCACTCCAGAGAAACAGAAGATAGCAATTAAAATAAATTTAGCAGTACACAACAGGAATGGCAAAACCCTCCTTGGGATTTAACTGAAAATGTTAAAAGGTAGGAGTGTTACATATACAGTTTGCTTCATTTAAATATGCACTAAATGAAATTGAATGTATGCATCAAATAGGAAGACAGAAGAAAAGGTGTTTATAGGGTAGAACTTAACTTTAAATGTAGCTATTTAAGGCTTTGTTTAACCTGTCTTTTAATCCTGTTGTATTCAGCTACAGCAGTGGTGTAGTTGCATGTTCTTAGGGGTTGGCCCAAGGAAGTTGGTGATGTTGCAAAACAATGAGATGGTGTTATGTTAAGAGATGAAATTATATTAATGACATCTAAGAGCATATGAACTAAAATGTTACTATTGGCAAGTCAGTTTATAATTTTTTTTGTATATGAATTAGATGTAATACATAGGTTGATATACATATGGATAGATGTCTTCTGTAAGGTGGAAGAGGAAGTTACACTCCCTTATTTCCCTTCCTCAAACCCCCCTCCCCACCCCTGAAAATGCACCGAAGAAAGAGATACAGGTGCAGAACACATAGTTAGGATAAAAGTTTGATAAAATCCTTGTTTTTGTCATATAAATTTTCAGAATAGCCAAGAGGCTTAACTGATATTAATTCATGTACACTTCAGATCCAAGTCAAGAACATTAATTTTTGCCACAGAAGGACTGTTGGTCTGTCTTTATTATCATTTGAGTGCCGAGTTAATATCTGCTGTCAGTCTGTGGATTCCCATAAGTGTCCATGTTGAGATTGTTCTCCCACTTGGGTTAATGACACAGTTAATTGATTTCATTGTTACTGCATCATCCGGTGACCTGCCTGATACTCTAGATACTTTAAATTGAATTAAATATATGTAGAAGAATGTCATTTCCCCCAAAGGAGGCAGCGAGAGGAGAGACCACACTGTATTGTCAGTTATAACGTTCTTGCCTTAGCTACCCTTACAACACAGACTCCAAATGGTCCACTGAACTTGCCATTACCTATTCTGTGTTAAAAGCAGTGTTTTCCATTAGTGCAGTAAAAAAAAAAATATATATAGACAGTGTAATTAGATGATGATGTTTAAAACAAAGCGCTCGAGAAACACGGCTACTTCTCTGCAATAAGTGCATGGAGCTCAACCTGCAGTGACTCGCGTATGATATGTAAATCCAAACAGATCTAACAGGGAAAATGAAACTGCATTATTCATGCCACTTCTGCAAGTCTTTGCAGCGGACTGGGACAGATTGATCCTCCTTTCAGCTGGCGGCGAGCCAGGGACGCCGTAGGACCCCCCCCCCCACCCCCCAAACACACATACACGCACGCACGCACGCTTCCCCCATTACTGCACTGTGCCGCTTCGACAGAAGCCCAGCTGTGAGTTGGAAGGTGTGCTGCAGGGTATCTGTTGCTGGAGGGGAAAAGTCTTGCCTTCGCATGTGGAGAAGAGAGCAGGGAGATTGCCCAGCTTGACAGAAAGCCATTTAAATGCATTAAATACACATCCACTGTGGCTGTGACACAAAGTGAGTGCCAATATTAAACCTTTACAGTCAGACATTGGACCTGTGTGTACGCTACGCTGTTTTCCTTCTAAAACTGACATTTATTTGCAAAACCAAGATAGGCCGCTCAGTGTTGCTTTGGTTATGCAGGCTGTTTGAATGGTCAGTACGTTTATGGTGTGTATTGGGTGTAGTAAAGCGTATTGCTGCAGACAGGCCAGCAGGAGTCATACATTTATAGATAGTAGGGTGTGTGTTTGTGTCTCTCGGGCATTCACAAAAATCATACCATTTAATAAAATAACCGTGTGTGTGTGTGTGTTCGACGGAAATTATGCTGAAAACATGCTGGTGATGTATCACAGTGAAAAAGGATACTTTACGGAACCACTTTTGTGCATTGTTGCCTAATTGAAATTCTTCACCTTTGCAGAACAAAGAAATGATCAATGTAGAAAAAGCAAATGACGTGTTCTACCGCTGCCTCTTGTAACTGTTCCCATAAAGGGCTATGTGAGGCTTACGATACTAAGTGCATTGTAAAGTGACACAAAACGTGGCCGCATGCGAGTGCCTTTTCGTTCAAATGCTGTTCACATCTGCCATCTGGTCCCGTAACACGTTTGAAATGTAAATATTATGCAAAAGATGTGCCTGTGGAACCTCCACAAAAATTATCCCGAGCTGAAATCATGTTTTTGTTGCAGCAGATTGCAGGAAAATTTGTTTTGTGATAAGTAGTGCAAGGAAAGCTGATATCCATCATTAGCAAGGGAAGTGACTGAAAGAATTATTTCCATTTTGACTGTTTCCTCAACACATAACCCAGTGTTTATGTGGATTTGTTCTGGTTGCTTTGGTTTCCTCACATAAGTGTCTCTGGCAAACTAGTAATTCCAAATTACCCTTTGTGTGTTTTTGTGTGATTTCCCTGTTGATGCACTGCTCTCCCCTGTAAGGTGTCTCCTGCCCCTATAATTCTGGGATGGATGGATGGAAAGAAGGAAGGAATCCTGCTCAAAGGCTGTTTTTGGATCCTCCGGTCCGCAGTGTTAACCTACAGGTCTTGGAGATCGTAACAACTGTAAAGGTCATATGAAATTAACATATGATGAGATGGTGTATTATTTTAGTTAAAATGGAAGTGTAATTTTCTTGATTTATTAGTTGTTATTGAAGCACATCCTTCATTCGACTAATTCATTTCTGGAGAGCTGAATGATGATGATGCTTTTGCTGCCGTCCACATTGTCAGCCGGCTTGGATTTTTTTCCCCTTTGTTGTGTTTCTGCCTGGTTCATCATATGATTTTCTTATATTGTGGAAAGTTCATATTTGTGCCACTTCTGTACCTTAGTTGCTCATGTTTCATCCTCCATTTTTGAAGCATTTCAGTTTTCAGCATTTTCAAATTCTATTCTGGACACTTAAAGAACCACGTGTGCTTAAACTAAGAAGGCAGAAATAAATGGCCCTCTGCAGAAAAAAAAAATAGATGAACACTGATTTTTAATCATCATTTGAAATTTCCAGACCAAGGGCTGTTTTAAAGAGAGCTTTGACATTTGGCATCACTCATCTTTGGTGATTTACACTCCTAGAAATGTACTCTTGAGTGAGGGGCAGGTTGAACATCCTTGCGTTTCCTGTCATGTTCTGCTCTAATGTTCCTGCCCCCTCCTCCATTTCTAACAGTCCATTCTGGATGCCTTTCTTTCTGTTACCTGTCAGAATGCCTACAGACGTACTGTTTGTATGCATTGCTGTAAGTGACAGATAAAATGAAAAATAAAATGACAACCTTATAATAAGTAGTCCTTAATTAAGGCTTTAAAAATATGTTAAAAGTTAATACAGAATTACTCTTGTGTGAAAGTTGAAAGCTAACTGGGAATATGGACTCTACGGGGCCTGTCAGTCTAAATATAAATGTGTGCCAGTGTATTTTTTTCCCTTCTCTTTGAATCTCTGTGTTCGTAGATGCTATATTAAAATAAATTAATGCATGTTTTTAGTGCAACATTTTGAAAACTCTGAAATGTTTTGACGAGCGTTTAATATTTTTTCTTACACCTGGCTGCGTTTGAATGACTAACTCCATTTAACAGCTTTCAGTTGAAAACACACATGTTTTTCACCTACTGGGAAAGGGCGACAGTGTGCAGTTGAATTGGTTGCCAGAGAAACCTGTAGAATCGGTTGCCTTAGTTACAAGAGGTCAAAAAAAATACCACAGTAATCATAGTGCTCGTGTCACCTTGGAGCATACACAATGGTTACTGGTCGATCCAAGAAGTGCATTTCTGTACTCAGGTGCAGTATAAGTAAACAACGCTGTTTATGTAAGTAGTGTAAGGAAACCATGTGTTGTGGCAATGCGAAAGCTGAAGATGGCTGTCGTTTCTAAGTTACAGCACTCTGCCTGTCAGTGGCTTGTTGTTATGTACGGGTGATGAGGCTGAGATGTTGACCGACTGCTTTTCTTCACTTTCTTGGACACTAAATCGGCCCTCAGCTTAATGTTTGGAAAGCAAACTTGAACAGGCGTCTTATGAGCAAATCCGAATTCCGACTTCTTCGCGGAGGGAGGTTTCAAAGGAGGCGCAGGGGGGCTTCTATCAACATTCATATCTGTACTGTGTCACTTACTTGCCTTTATTAAATTATGCCCTGTTTTATCATATTGAACATTGTCGTTTTATCTTCATTTTTGCTCTCCCACGTTCCTCGGTATGGACCCTGTCTCCTGGTTTCCGTATTGCCGTGGCGGCCCCGACTTTTCAGTTTGTCAGCTAGTAGAAGTTTTCACAGTGACCATAGCACAGCCAGAAGAAGATAAGGTTCTACAGATGGCAGATAATAGTGTAGATTGAGGCACTGCAGCCACAACGCCGATAAGAATGGACTGCGGTACTGCAGCATATACAGCTTAGCGAAGAGGATTATTTGTAAATGAAAAACACATTAAATATTGTACAGTACTATCTGTAAATCCTGCTGTGACCATCGCTCTGACAAATATTACCCGAGAGCTACCTTTTAAACTGCAAATGAGCGTAAAGCTCCTCATAGCTTAGTGTGCCAATTTGACGTGACAGATATTTAAGGGTTAACAGGCACATAAAGGAGCAGTTGAGGGGTAACAGGTTTAAAAAGTCAATAAATTGATGTGGCTCCTGTTGTAATTACAGTAGGAATTAACTCCATTATTGCATTTTAAATTTAATGCATTTATCTTTATATTCCACAAATCCAAGCCTTGGTCTCTTTCATCCTCGAGTTTGTTAAATGATTCCAGAAAATACCAATGTGTTTCAGCACTTACTGATCATCTTTTCTATTGCACTCGGTAGGCATGTGGCATATTAGGGTTTTTTTTTTTCTTAAACTAAATATGCCCTTGTGTAAAAGTATAGTGTGTTCCTAAGAACAAGATTGGAATTTCAGTTAATGGTATAATCATTTGTTTAAACAAGTAATGATTATAATGTTGTCCTGGGCCCAAAAATGTAACCTTTTTTTGTCACCCAAACAGTGCAGTATTATTATCTCATTATGTGAACAATGATAAGTTTGTTTCCCTGCTTTGCACTAGTTGTCACAACAGGGCAGCTCCTTTAATTTAATACCTTTAATGACTTCTACCAAAGTGTGACTTTGCAGTGATTATCAATACAAACATTAGCAAAATCAATAGGTCAGCTATGCTACTAAATGTTTAAAAAACTGAACTTTTAAAATATCTAAAACACATCTCTCAGTGAATCCCAATGTTGGAACTAGAAGCATGTATGTTGTCTTTGTCACTTCTTCTCCTTGTACTCCTCCATGTCACTAAGGAGCGCGGTTTTCCACTTGTGCATTTTTGGCCATAAAGAGCATCTTGTAACTGTACAGAGTTAGCAAATCGAATTTAAAGTAAGGCTTTTGCTCACTCCACAAAGTGAATTCTCATAAACCTGGATGGGTATTGACAGCAGAATGTTGCAGTAACCTAGAAATAAAAAACAACAATACAGTTTTCTGCCTGTTGCCAATGTAGACTGGGAGCCACAAAACCAAGTGACAGGGATCATATACAAGAACACCCATAAGGAATATGGCCTCACACTCCCAAGTCTAAATTGGAGGCATCACAGAGAGTGATGGAGAACATCACAACCAAGACCATGTGGAACTTCCACATCCAGACAAATAAACAGGCTAAACTGCAATGGCGATAGATGTAAAAATTCCGACAGAAGCTGGAGAAATACCAGGGATTGAAAGAACTGGAGAGAGTATGAAAGGTGAAAACCAAGCTAGTCCTGCTGGTAATAGGAGCACTTGGGGCTGTGACCTCTAGCTGGAGAAGTGGCTGTATCAGATCCCAAGTATGACAACACTGATCCCAGTCCATAACAGTGCAATCCTAAGAGCAGCAAAAATACTGCACTGCACTGCACCCTCAAACTCCCAGACCTCTGGTAGGGGGGCCTGAGTTTGACAGAAGTTACGACCCCCAGAGTAAAACTAGGTGAGAAAGGAATATATAAAATATACATTGATGCGGTTGCAATGTATAGAAATCAACATAAGTATATTCTGCAACTGTAATGTTGACCTTTGTTTATCTGATGCCTTTGTTACACTGTTGGTTAACAACCAACAATGATTTTTTTTTTTTAGTGTATGAAGTTCTCGCTGAGTACGTTGTTAAGGGCTACTACAGCAGCACTGTTATTCGCACCAGCAACCATCAGCCATCCGGGGGACGGTATCAGCGGCTCTGCCGCCTGCTGAGCCGCTCCTGTGTAAAGCAATACGCTGCGGTTCCATTAGTGTTAAAAATGGTTTGTAAGTGAAACTGGGAGTGCAGTGTTATGCTGTCTTGTCCAAGCTCCACACGCCCAAATTACTGTTAAGCATGTGTAAATAAAATTAAACAGAGCACACATTATTCTGTCATTTTCCACTCCTTTTTCTATGATGTAACTGGATAACAGGTGATTGCTGTCATTTTGCTGTTCATCTGATGCTGCTGGGCATGTAATTACTTCAGGTAAACAAATCTATTAGCTAGATTGTATTATCTCGCTCCATCTAGTATGAGACCAAGATGAAATCTGATTTCTGGTGCTGCTTTCAATCTATTACGGTGAACTCTTGACACTGGTTCGCTCTTACAGTTCTCCCCGGCCGTCTTTCTATCGAACGGATGTACAAAGTGATAGCGTTTTTAATTAAGGACAGTGGTACCCTGAACGAAATAAACACACGGGGTGTGTGAAATACAGTCCATACTCATTTCCTCCGCTTCATTCTGCATGTTGGGCGCGCACGCACGCACACGCACGCACACGGACCTTTCAGACTTCTAGTGAGGTTCCTGATCTAAAATTAGACACTTTCTCTCAACTGCGCATGAGATATTTACCAATTCCTCTTGTGAGAATGGAATGTATAAAATGCACATTGACAACTGGGATTTATACAAATCAAAATAAATATTTTCTGCAACTATAATGTAGACCTTTAAGTGTTACCACGAATATTTCTAGCTCTCAGAAGCCCCTCAATGACATTATAAATTGACCATCAATCGGCATTTAAACAAACCTTTTTGTTTTTTCCTCCCCGCTAGATTTTAAAACGTATTAGGTGCCCTTTTGTAATTAACCAGGTTTGTCTGCCTTAATGACTTGTTTACTTTGGAGCTCATCATTGTTGGTGTTACAGGTTAAACCCCACGTGATGGTTTGCTGCGTTGTACACCCTGTTATGCCTCGTTGCTTGCGGGAGAAAACCTGATGCTCCTACGTGAACGCAGCATGAAACTACCCAGAGGCCTTTTCCCGGGACTCTTGAGAGGTTGTATCAAGAAGAAGCGAGAATTAGGTTTTTAATGCGTGCCCTCAGCGTGACCAGTTTTCTGTAAACTGTCCTTGTGACTGCTGTCTAGTTTGCTGCTGCTGCTCCGTATTTTAAAAACCAGTCTTAGGCAGGCGACTTCCAAAGTTTATCCACCAACAGAAGGAGAATGTCAGCAAAAATACCAGACAGTGTTTACTGTCTGCCAAAATGTACAGTGAAGAACTTGGGAAGTGCTTTAAAACCACTTACTGTCCTAAATTGTTTGTTGCTTAGCTTGATGATAAAAGGCACTCAAGTTTGTTATTGTTTATTTAATAGATTTGTTGCTGAGTTTTTTTATTAAGACTTTCTTGCACAAGGCCTTAATGCACGTTTCTATGTAAATACCTTGTTCGGTAGTACAGCGGTATTTGCTCCTTGGGGAAAACATTGGAAACTCCTCTGACTTTGCAACACCGCCGCATTTGCTGATGTCATCACTTGACGCTGCTGTCGGTTTCCGGTCACCACAGAGACCTGTACAGGATAATCTGTCATTTTCTGTGAAAGTGCTAGATATAGTTGGCCCCTTAAAAAATGCAGTGTTTTTAAGTAAAACCCGGGTCATTTGTTTTCTGTATTCTGCAGCAAAGAATAGATCTGACCCTCCTGTTAAGGTATCTGGCATGTGTGAAAAATGCCACATTCATTGCTTTTTCGCGGCATGATTGTGAGTTACATTTAAACTGTCTTCTTTAATCTATTATTTTCATCTAATTATATTCAGTCATTGCATTACAGACTGAAATTTTCCCATATGAACTTATTTTGTCTATTGTATTATCTAATATACCGGTTTAGATTTCTATGGTTATGGAGCTGCTTAAAATTGTTACTTAGTCCTTGATAAGGTATACATATCACAGCAAAACTACTCTTCAATACTACTGTGGTGTCCTTCAAACCAGGACATTGTATGTCTGCACAATTCAAACAATATCAGCATGGAAATGAATGGCCTTTCTTTTTACATTACCCTAACTCCTTATTTCTTTGAATTTACACTGCACCCACGAGCCTTTTGTGAATTCATTGTGTGGATTAATAGGGTCTGCCCAAGATTCATGAGGTTTGACATGTTGTCCAAGACATCCACTAACAGCAGTTAACCTTGGAGCGGAGCAGATTCTCCATTATGCAGAGGTGTTCCTTGTCCTTGTCATGTTTGCCGCTGAATGACCACATGTACTCTGAAATGTGCAGTCGCTGTGGCAGTATTGGCAACATGTGTGGCCTTTTGTTTTGCACTATTGACAGCTTTTTCATAAATCATTTTTGTATTTAAATTTTTTGATATTTCATTCTCATTTGAGTGTTTTTTTCTGTGATCATTGCTTTATTGAGTTATTAATTTTTGTTCACATAACTATTTTGATTTCTTTGTTTTCCTTCCATTGTTTTGTTTGTCTGTTCCCCCCCTCCCCATGTTCTGAACTTTCTCCCAGTACTGCAAACTTGGGCTCCACGTAAAGCAGTGACCTTCGGGTTTGATTTGAGGGGATGTTTCCTCCGTAGAGCGTTGAGCTGCATTTCCTGATCACCCGGCCTTCCATAACAATAGAAACATTATCTGAAAATAAAAAGCCCTCAGTGCTTATTTGTAAGTGCTTGTGGCTCAGAAATGAAATTGCTAAGAAAGCAATTTCATAATAAATAGCCCAGACTTAAAAATCAAGCCCATGCTTTGCACTTGTTTCAGCTTTTTTGCCTCTGTAGCATCATACAGTAATTCCTTGTATTTATTTTACTTTGTTGGTTATTTACTTCACAGCCATTTTTATTCCGTGTTTCACAACAAGATATATAAAAGAATATAGCTCCTCTTTTGGGGTTTCAGTTGGCACAACATGACATTTTTGTGCGGGAGAAGTTCTTACAGTGAACAAAATGTAATTGATGGGTTGGAAATGCATAGGGTGAACACACGCATCTTAAAGTGGCAACATTTTGCAAGCTCATAAACAAATTTTGTGAAAATGTTCCATTTCAATTACAGTATTGTTACTGTAAAAGCAGTTCCATGGTTGTCATCTACCTAGTGTAGCATCATGGTCTTAATCCATGCCGTTCAACCTCCAACCCTGTGCCACCCCACTCCAGATGAGAAGCCAGACTGCTCCTTGGCCCGCTGCGAGGTCCAATTCTCACCCCGCTGTCCTGAGGACTCTGTGCTGATCGAAGGCTATGCCCCTCCGGGCGAGTGCTGCCCCCTGCCAAGCCGCTGCGTCTGCAGTCCAGCCGGCTGCCTCCGGAAAGTTTGCCAGCCAGGCTACCTCAACATCCTGGTGTCCAAGGGTTCGGGCAAACCCGGAGAATGCTGCGACTTGTACGAATGCAAGCCAGGTATGCGAAACCCACGCCACGGTTGCTGTTCAACTTTTTACCAAAACATGCAGGACTATAGATCAGTAGGTGGATTCTTTTCTCTGTTTACATCACGTCTGATGCTTTTTATTCGTATGGACGTAACTTGGGATGTGAGGAATAGAGGGTTTCTGCATCTGTTGTTTGCATATAGCACTGTTGTTCAGCATCTCTCTTCACAGCCAAGGAACATGTGCCATAAAGTCCCAGCACTTTGTAAAGTCAAAGTAGAAGTAGAACGCTTTATCAAACCTAAAGTTCACTTTCTGCTTGTTGTACTTCCGACGACCCCGGTGGCATTTTAAAAAATGTATTTGCAAATCGAAATGGCTTTTTCCACAGTTTTCAGCGTGGATTGCAGTACAGTGGAATGTCCGCCAGTCAAGCAAGTTCAGTGCCCCCCTGACAGCTACGAGACGCAAGTGCGACTTACTGCAGACGGCTGCTGTACGCTGCCGACCAGGTAAAAGGCTCTTTTTATGGCTTCAGACTACCTCTTTTACTTTGCTCATAAACTCTAATATATATTTTACTATGTGCAGTGTTTATTAGACAAACATGGGGATATTAAATTATAACCAAACAATGCATTAAATTGTATTCTTGAGCCATCATTCTTTTATAGTCCAATTCCTTTTTTACTCTGTTACTCGATTCCCTCGACAACTGGCAATGTTGTATGTTAATACAATTCAGTGGCGATAAACAAAATGAAACGTGAACAGTAAAGACTGCGAAAGGCATGTATTACTTTACAAAATAAAGTTAATGTATTAATAAGTGCAATTTGGTAAGTTCATGTAGTAAGTTCCTGTTGTATGGTTTTGAGAAGTGGAACGCAGTGTCTGACTGCCGGTTATGTGTTTTTCTCAGAATCCTTACGGGCATTAATTATCTTTAAAGCAAAATGTGGGTTTTGCATAGGTCAGTTAAGTCTGATTTAACACGCTTTTGGGGGGAGGTGAACTTGTGTCAGGAACTCTAGGAGTCAACAAGTTTTTCCAGTTATCTTTCAATGAGTCATCGATTTACTCCTGGAAGACCTGGCAAGGTGACCTCCTCTCCCAATAGCAGCTTTAATTAAACAATTAATCTCTAACAAACCTTCTTCATACTGTCAGGAAGCTGCATCAATAGTACTATTTTTAGATGCTAAATCAAAATTAATGATTAAAATAAGAGTATACAGCCACAACAGAGAAGTAAATACGTGTGCGTGTGTATGTTTATTCAGAAAGCATATGTTTATATGTACTTCCTCTGATATGAAGTGTATGTAATGTAATATGTATGTTTTAACATCTAAGTGGTGAGGAGAGGATAGAACAAATAACCAGTGCAAACAACACTTTAATTTTGAGAGTATTACTGAATTTTGAACCAACCTAAAAAAAAAAGGTTCAATTTTAAAAAGTAGTCTGTTGATGTTAAGTAACCTAAAGCAAAGCATGAGATTTTGATGAGGTTGCTGTAGATAGATGATGTAATTCGGTCAGCCGCGCTCCGTGGAGGAAGCCATGCTTTTGTTCACTCGTGTCCAAATGCGCATGGTTGAACACACCCTCCTGTCCTCCCTCGCCTCCTCCAGATGTGAATGTTTACCTGGCCTGTGTGGCTTCCCCCAGTGCTCCGCAGGAAGCGTTCCCCGTGTCATTTCCCGCGGTGACGGCTCTCCAGGGAGGTGCTGTGACGTGTTTGAATGTGTCAACGGTAAGTGCAACTTCCCTCCCGCTGGCGTCCAACAACACGAACCCTCTTGCATTATTTTTGTATTTGCCTTGGCAGAGGGTTAAAAAAAGTCTTGTATAATCTTAGCATTTTCTGAGGTGCAGGTGTCCCCTTACTTGCATGCCTAATGCATTCCTGGAATTTGGCTCAGAGGGTGAAATCTTGTAAGTCGGAGACGTAATTAGCGTTACGCTGAGAACTTTGGAAATTCGCCCACGCTTGACTCTCTTTACTCGTAAGCGAGAGAAATCGGGCTCGTGTGTATTCGGTCCTAATTTGGAAAAGGATATTAAATTATTTTAACCTAAATACGCAAAAAAAAAAAAAACAGACTCGCATGTCAAAGTGTACCTGTATTGGACATGACACATGCTCAAGAGGAACGTCATTCCTATGGTTTTAAAGACATGTACATGCACATGAATAACTGCCATCTCACAGTTGCTCAAACCATTTCTCCATTAAATATTCCATTAAAATAAAACTAGAGTAATACTTCGATGAGTGCTATTTCAACATTGACCTTTTTTAGACTAATTTATTTAAATTATGAATATACAGGATCAGATGACAAGTATCCTGCACTTACTCACTGGGATTACACATAGGGCCCTTCTACACTAATCTAACAACCTACCCCACAGTAAGCAAACCCTAACACGCCACCTTGTAAGCTTTTCACCGGGGTCGTCGGGTAGGCACCTTCGTTCATTGGTGTTTCGCTGATTCAAGCCCACGACACCTCCGGAAAGCTCAGCAGTGAGGCCTGGTGTCCCAGACCCACCCCCCTGCAAGCCTACTAGGCCACATCACCCCCTAATAACTAAGACAGCACCACGCCCTGCATACACCACTATACATGATAATAATTATGTATAATTTACCATATTTTCAAAAATGTAAAAAATATTTAGAAATAGTTTTCTTTCATTTTATATTTTTTATCCATAACAGACAGCTTTCTGTATTTTGTTAAAGGTACAAGTAATCTATTTTGAATTAAGTTGCCTATACAGTTTTCAAGCTCCATTCATGCAGCATACTTTGTTACTGACCTCTTATGATGCTGTTTCATTACGCACTTCTCATTTCTCAAGAACAAATCCAGGTTGTTTATCCAGATATACTTCATGTTAAAATACCGAAAAAAGTTGTGCCCCCCCCCCCCCCCAAAGATGCCTGTTATTGATATTAACAAATGTGTTAGTGTGGTTAGATTTCTTCCTTTTCACAAAAATGGAGACGAAATTGTCCCAAATCTTTTTTTCTCCTGTGGTTTTTCTGAACGCTGATCCCAGGGTGGCCCACTACCAAGACCTTTGGAATTATTGATCTCACTAGGGCAAAACACACAGAAATCCCCGTGGATTTCAGGTAATCTTTATCTAAAGCAAATAGTGCTTCTGGAAGAAATACAATTCTCAAGGTGGAAAATGACTATCTCAGACAATGAGCTGCAGAAAACCCACTGAAGGAGGCCTTTGACTGGCACTGCTTGAGAGGCTGAGGCAGGTGCAGCGTGGAGAGTAGGAAGGCACTGAAGATTAAAAGTTTTAGGGTTAAGAGGATACCAAAGATTGTTCGATCGATACAGAGACAGACAGAAGGCACGCTAGGTTATAAGCAAATCTTAAGAGCGACCGGGATGTTTCTTTTTTTCTTCTTCTTCTTATCAGCAAAGTACTCCAGATTTACTAAGCCACGAACTTCATCCTTTCTGCAGGAGCCTAGAGGCAACGGGCTGTGGAATTAAAGTTCAAAAAGGAAATATTGTTTTACAGTAAATGAATAATGAAAATTTGAATCCTTGTTCCCAAACGAAAACGTGTTCCTTTTCATCGGTCTCCATGACTCGGTTCCTTCCATTTCAGACAACTTGGGTTTCTGGGAAGTCGGAGAAAACAACGAAGCGCGTTAGTTTTCTGACGTTTTCACGAGATATGGGCACACATTCGTGTAGGTGAGTTTCTGAGTCATAACACAGTTTGAGGGACAGAGGAATTTTTACACCACTTTAAAGGTGTTACTGGAAGATAACTTGCTAATGACAGCGGTTTGGGGGTTATGGATTTATTTTTGGGTGCGTGTCGTGAAGGAGTGGCAGGCAGAAGGGTGCGGCAGAACATTTCTCAGTCAACGGCGGAATGCAGCGCAGGGCCGAATCCTGTATGCTTTGTCATTCCTTAGCATGGGTTTTTTTTGGCCTTTAGTTTTTGGCTCAGAATGCAGGATGCAAAAAGCTGTGCGGGAGCATCAAAGGACGATGCGGGAATCTAAACTGACTGAACATCTGGGTGCTGCGTCCTCTTTGCTCAGCCAGATTTCCCGTAATGGGTTTAATATGCAGAAGTAAAAGGGAAGATTAGGGCTTGGGTAGGCCCACTATCATCAGTCCTCGCGTGGCCCAAACATATCAATAGATGCACACCAGCTGTTCGGTATGCATCAGCCGCTTATCGCTATTGTCTCCTGCAATCTTTGTAATTTAACTGGACTACTTCAAGGCTCAGGAGATAAACTAATGAAGTGAAAGAAAAGCAATTAACTTTGGTCAGTAATGTCAAACACGGCGACGGTGACGGCACGGTTTCCGTTTCCCGGCCTCGCAAAGTACACTTGCGTTTAAAGTACGAAAGCATTAATTAAAGTGTCTTTTAAATAAAAGCTGAAACGCAGCTTCGTTCAATTCAAACGCATTTACTTTCTGTTCGTTCTGACAGCAGAATTTATTCTTTGTTTTTATGCGTCCGTCAACTGTCCGTCGGAGCCAAGCCGGAGATGAAACTGTGGCGAGAAAACAGTCTGTAGATAAAGTAGGACGCATTTCTTTGTTGAAGGGTTTTAAAAGTGCTTGCGTCGTGTGACACAAGACCTTGCTGTCTAATGCATGTGTTTATTATGATGCCCCGTTTCATAATTTTCCTGGGAGTGCTGCCAAGTCACATTGCCCTTGCATTAATTCCTCCATCCTCCACTAAGGATGTATGGCCTTCTACCTCATTTTACTCTCCTCCATGCCCTCTCCGTGCTTCCCGAGCAATCCTGCTGAAAATGAACTGCAGCTTCACTGCCTTGCGTTCTTATTTTGGTAGGAGATTACACAAAATATAGTTTTGTGTTCAAAACTAATGATGCGCAAAATGATTGTCTCACTGAAACTTTGCACAGCTTAATCTTCAAGAATCCCTCGGTTCCACATAATTCCACATTCAAGCAAGGTAATGTTTTACATTATTTAAATTTCAAAAGAAGGATGTGAAAGATGCTGGCGCAGAGATAGATGGACCATATCCAATATATGAATGTAGATGGTTTACTTTGATTGACAGAAAACCACCACGAAGGTGTTTATCGGATGACGATATTGACAATTGAAGAAATCCATAGGATCCATACGATTAATTTGGATAATAATTAGGATTATTTTTTAAATAATTTTGGGCGTAGTATTAATGTAGAACTAAAAACAATAAGAAAATAATATAGATTCAGCCTAAAACTTCTTTTTAAATGCACAGATAAATGTAAATAGGCACGTTTGTATTTTTTTCCCTGTTTGTTTTGATTTTCTGCAAAATATTATGAAGTTTGCATGGAGATTAAACATATTAAACTCTTACATAAATCATACATCGTTTCTAAATGTATCTTTGGATGCAGAATTAATTTTTGAATCTTTACTTTTTTTTCCCCTTCTGTCAGGAAAATGAAATGTGTGATTATCATACAAATTGTGTACCTCAATGCATAAGAGACCATTTGTTTTAAATATTTATATATTTTTCATATTTGTCACATTACAACTTCATACATTATCTGTTTTTAGCCGTAACGTAACTACACAACTAAATGCAGTAAAACTGTATTCCTGAATGTTTCCAAATATTGTGCGCCGCTACGAAGCTACAGAGTGGGGGAAAAAGTATAAAATAACAGTAAAAGTTGTCAAGTGTCTAAGAAGTTTGAAGTAATGATTATTAATTCGCTCTCGAGTACAAAGAAATTCTTAATTTGTGGTTCTTTGCAATCAGTCTGTTATGTCTAAAGCCTTTGTTTTCCTAGGGTTTCGATGATCGTGGTTTTTGAAATTCTCCTGATTAGTGGTGGCGGTTCAGCCCGGCGCTGCAGACACTCTTAACTCCGTAATGTTAGCTCTTCACTCCTTCAAACTCCGTTTAAGACTTTCTCCCTCGATCTCTGCCTTTATTTGTTCTTGACGTTCAAAAGTAAAGCACACCGAACAGGGAACCCACCTAAATCCAATCGCTCAGGCCTGGAGCTGAAAGGCACTAGTGATACCCACTGTGCCGCACCGTCGATCTGGAGCAAAGAATGTAACGTAGATCATTACAGTTAAATGTCCTTTATTACTGAATAACATTGAAAAGTCAGCTAACAACCTGGTAATAATAATGAATTCACATGTTTCGTGCGCTGTTAATAATGTAAATAATTGTGTGCGCATTTGACAGTATTTAGCGCATTTGGCCATGTGTGTCATTTCATTGACCTCTGCCGACCTCATCCATATGGTCCACAAAACTCAACCACTGTGTACACAGACTTAAGCCTCTGTTTAGTAGACTTTTGGGTAATGAGCTGGTTTTTCCATTTTCAGATCCTATTTTGTTATATAAAGCCCTGAGGAGGCTGATTTCATCTGCATTGAACCTTTTCCCCCTTTTGTCTTTATATATTCAATCAGCAGCAAAACAGAGTACAGTATACATTTTGGCAGCTGTAAATGCCAGCCAGCATATGAAAAGACAGAAAAGCAACTTTTTTTGGATGAGTTGCTCAGTTTTTTTTTTTTTTTTTTTTTTTTTTTTTTTATGGCGAAAC
>UFQX01001006.1:93306-137301 GCA_900497675.1 Arapaima gigas
CAGTTTTTTTTTTTTTTTTTTTTTTTTTTTTTGCATGGCGAAACTCAAAAGCAGGGAAGCTGATAGTTCCTTTCTAGTTGCACAGCATGTATTGGTATTAGTAGTCTTCCACAGAAACATCTTGTTTTTGTTTGAACTCTGCTGAGGCCTTGAAACTTGGCCTTTGACCAAAGAGATTTCCATTGAAATTTTGCTTAGTTTCACTCTCTTCAACAGTAAGGTCACAAATGATTTTTTCAATCAAATAATCGCTCCCGGTTCTTGTGCTGCTGTTGCTGCTGCTGCTGCTGTTGTTGTTGTTGCTGATGCTATTGCAGTTATTATTATAGTCCTAAATGTGCTGTACAGATAAAATACATGTAAACACTCATTTAACCGTACAAATTTGAAAGGGTTCTATATGGGGTTATTGCAGATTGGATATTTTCTGACCATAATGCCAGGGTTTGAAGTTTGAAGGATATATTGCCAGGAGACAATCCAAGAAACTTCATCCAACAACTTTAAATAAAGAATTACAACAGAATTAGAGGAAAACCTTACTTGTCCCTTAAACTGAGCTCCGTTTGTCTGATGTCTGACGTGCCTTCCTGCATTCATGCACACCCGTGTGCCTCTCAGGGGGGCCTGAACCAAGGCCCTCCATTCTCCATTTAATTCAGGCATCGATTTCCGTTTCAACCCGCTGTGCGCTTTGTGGGTGTGCTGTACAAAGAAAACTTGAAACGCTGGCATGCTAGTGGCAACTCTGCTTGCAATAGCATCATTTTTTGTACATGCTTAATGTAATTGTAAAATATTTAAAATGCATCTTCAAAATAAAGCACGATCGGCAGGGAAAAAGTGAGGCAGGTTTTTTCGAGACCTGCGTTGGGCCTTTCCTCGCGCTGCATTGCCGGTAGGGATTGTTAAATGAAAATGCCTTTCAGTGTATGTCTAGGCTTAATCTGTGTCTGGAAAACCCATCCCTGGTGTTTTCAAACAACATTTACTATGGAGTTGCCATTTTTAGGCCCGTCTTGAATTAACTGGCTTCTTAGTGAAAAAGTGCAGGGTTTGAACGAAACAGATGGGCGACTGACCTCTTGGGAATCTGCTTCAAGCAAAGACGCCTATCAGCAGTGAGTGAATTTTCCTCAAGAAATATTGCCATGACCTTTTTTTATCACAATAAAAATCAGGAGAGAAAACATTGTGCCTATAAAATATACAGTGAGCGCTTAAACTTCAAAAGTACAAATGCCCTTTAAATGAAATTTTCATATCAGCGTGAACATTAAAGTCTTTAAAGCAGAATAAAAACAATGTGACTAGGTTTTTATCTACACAACTAAGCCCTTCTGTATAAGTTTGACACAATACAGTTGGAGACAGTGAGGTTTTGTAAAGCGGCTGGTTTCTATTTAAATGCTAAATAAAACAGGGAATGTATATAAATAATTTTAGAGAAATAAACGGTTATTGTAGGTGTTAGACTCCTTACTTAAAATGCACATAACAGGATTAAAGACAGGCATTAAAAAGAGTCTGGACTTTTTTTTCCATTATTACAAAAGCCTTTTTATTTTTTTGGAGGAAGGACTTCTCCGATCTCCATGATCCATGGTAACGTACCCGACCTTAAGCAATTAGCGCTGGGATTATCCGGCTAAATGGGAGCCTATTGTTCAGGTTCAGATGGAGAGAAAGAATCAGAGGACTTTTTTTTTTTTTACAGTATAGGACTCAATCATTATGCATTGTGCCAATGCGGGAAACGGCTGGAAGTAGCACAGAAAAAGCTTTCTTCCATTACATGAAGTATTCAGCGGAAAAGGGTAGAACATTTCCAGATGAAGCACTAATTGACAGGACACAACATCAAGCTCACTGTTCCATTGCAGGCGTCGTGTTCGAGTCAATCTGTTCCCATCAATGATTCAAAAGTGATCCTTTTCAATCCTCTTCAGTACAAATCACCTTGGATTACCTTGACATCATCGGCGCATAGTTTGACACCTTTTCCCACCTTCCATATAATTTGGAAGCTCTGAGTTACTTATTAGATATCTTAAACAGGACCCTCCATATATAAATAAATATTGATTTTTGCCCTGTGGATTTCTACGCCAAAAAACAGCAAAGTTGACGTGGGCTCTTGTGTTTGTGGGAAGTGATTTACCGAATTTGGAACATGGGTAGCTTCTACCAATTTTTGGATACCAGAAGGAGAATGCAGTCCAAAAAAAGTGTTCGTTGTAGGACAGTACATTAAAGAATATGGTGAATTTTGAAACAAGGTTTACTTTTATTTTATAGCACACGCCGCCATTATTTTTGACACGATCACAGAACTCTTTCAGCGGCAGATTTTTCTTCTGTAGGTCTCCCTGATATCCCGCACACATGTGGTAGCATGTGTTTAGAAGGTGCAGCCAAAAAAAAAAAAAAAAACTATTTGCTCCCTCAAAAAGTATTTGGTGCCGGTGGCTGTGCGGAGTCGGGGCTTGTCTGACAGAGAACACCTGGCTCGTTGCGTGTTATCACTGTATTTTGTCTGCATTTCACAAGGACTCAAAATAGATGGTTTTAGTCATCGGGAGAGGGGACCACTGGGCATGGGTGGGGTCCACGATTGCGAACCGCACAGGGATTCCTGTGCCAGAAATAGGGATGATGTCATCCACGCAGCATTCGCCGCAGAACGACACCTATGCTGCAGATCCTGACCTTATGGGGTTCTTCTGCTTCTTTCATGCTTTTTCACTTTTCCTTTTACATTGGCTCTCAAGATGCTCTCTTCGCAAGGGGGTGTGTTCATCAAGAAGTGTTGCTTTTCTTGAAGCAAAGCATTCATTTACTGCATACTTTGTATAGTACAAATTTTGCGGCCGCTACCTAAGTAAAAATAAGTAAATTAAATGATTTTCCATCAAAAATGTGCTATATTTTGGAAAAGCTAATTCTTTGCTGCTTTGTGTCTTTTTTCACTCGTTGCGCCTAATTGTAAAATCTGGTTCCCGGTGGTTGTTTTTCATACCAGCACAATCCCAGACCTAATTCTAAAACCTTTCTCCTTACTCTTTCCAATTCTGGTGTTAAAGTTAACACAACCTGGAGTCTGTTCCAAGATCGACTGAATAATGAATGGCCCCATTTAGAATTTATTCATTGCCCACCCTCAGCCTTTCCTGAGCAAGAAGGTTTTAAAGCAATTAAGAACGTGTACGTTTCACTTGTCGTCAGCAAAGATATTTTTCCCACCATTTACCTGTGTCCTTCGATACTTTTTAGCTAGTGTCTTGTTGAGTAAAGATATACCTAGATAACGGAGGCCTCATCCCATTTCCGGATAAAATAACAGCTGGTGCGTGAACTGCTGGATTTATTTTTTCCGGGATGAATCGCCATGAAGAGTGTAAATCATGTAACAAAATACAGGGGAGTTAAAACAGTACTGGCACAGAATGTTATGCACATGAAGTGTTTCAAAATGGAAGATTTACTCAAGGGAGATAGCAACCCAACTGGGTGCTCCTTAACCTGGCCTGTATGAAAAAATATCGATCAGGATGAGTCGGCCATTTGTAACGTGAATTATTTAGCCAGCGAGCGTTGAGGACACATCCAAAGAAAACGTATAATCAAGAGCTGCTTTCTTAGTGTAGCATATGTTCCGTTTTTGGGACAAATCCATAGCTAACAAAGTTACCTTGATGTGCTAAGGAAGCAAAGCCAAAGGGAGTTGCATCTTTGGCGTGTGAAACTGCTGTTCTAGCTTACTCCTAAAATAGCTTTGTCTGATGCCTTAAATCATTTATGCTTTCTTCTCTTATCCAAAGTGATCTCTGTCTCTGGAAGCTTTCACATGCATTATATTTACTTGTAGCCGTCCTCTTATGTGTGTCATCTGTAATTTTCCTTACACTATGACAGTAAGGATGGGACCAAGGTCCATGTTATAAATGCAGCTGTGACGCCACGAGCAGTTCCGCAGCCCGCCGTGTGAGGTTTATTTTCCCATGCCAGCTTCACTGGCCCTTTGGAAACAACAGCAGACACCCTCGAAGTCATTTTGTCAACAGCTACGGTGATTCCAACCGAATACCAATTTATGCGGGATCCAGACAACAGCTTCTCGGAAATTGAGCCCTCCTGTCGACGTCCATAAAGATTAGTTCAGGTGGAGAACAGTGAAGCCCACGGAGAGGATTGTACTTGTTTGTATGTTGTCAACATGCTGCACCAAAGAGTGGGAGCAATTGGTGTTCTGTCAAAATTCTGTATCCCACACAAACTGCTTAAGATTTTGATTGTAAGGACAATATCTACAGCAGAGGGTTCAAGATGGAGGAAAACAGTGACATCCTTTGAAGGAAACTTAGCAATGCAGAGCGATGCTGTAAACCACGTCCTCAGGACACTGTCTGCTTTTGTGTTTTGGATTATGGCTCTGTCCATAAGACCAAGGGACTAAGCTGGGAGAGCCTTCCGGAACTACAAAAAAGAACTCAACAGCCCAATAATCTTAATCATGGGATTTTTCCCACTAATGCAGCTTCATGGGTTTTTCTGCTTTGAACCCAGGGTAGCTCAAGACTAAATATGTTTTTTTTTTTTTTTTTTTTTTAAATTTCCTCCCTTTTACCCACTACCTGGCCCGAATTTGTGCCGTTTTACCACCAGTTAAAGTTTTCAGTCTACACGCACTGCACAAGTTCAGCTTCTGAAGAAAGTAACTNGTGCCGTCTTACCACCAGTTAAAGTTTTCAGTCTACACGCACTGCACAAGTTCAGCTTCTGAAGAAAGTAACTGTGTGTAAATGTGTGTAGGTTAGATTCCCACCAGAAATAAGACCGTAAGGATAATTAGGTCCGCTTGTGCTAAAGTTAAAGGTGTCAACGATGCATTTTCATGTGAAAATTATCCCATTCTATTACCAACCTCTGGCCACCAGCAATGTCATGGCCACCAGCTGTTTTGTTCCAGAATGTTCTCTACCTATCAGTTCCAGCTGAGACAGTGGTGTTTAATTATGCTGTAAAAATGCCAACATTTGAGAGCCAAGTTTTGAGCACTGTCTGCTGCTCCTGCTGCTAGTGATGTTTTCTCTGCATTTTTAATTGCCGTAGAGAGACAGACTTCTGCTTAATGTCTTCTCGTAAAAATGGCCGTTTGAATAACGCAACGCTTCAACAGGTCACTGAAAAAGTAGTCCTCTTAGTTCCTAGGGGACAGTTAACTGGCCCACTAACCATTTTTAGAGAAATTTTCCCCATGAGTCGAAAAACTCTGACTGTCCCCAGTTACCCCCAGGTGTTTGGTGACATTAGGTCTCTGATCATGTGGCAGAAAATTCATAATTGCTCCTTCAGGGCTATTTCTACGAGAAGCATATTCTGTGCACTGGAAAACACTTGAGATATCTGTGAATAAGTATGCTTAATTTTGCGTAACCCTAAGGAGTAATGTGCCTCTGCAGGTTATGGGAATATGAAACAATATAATCCTGTTATGTTGGTCTTTAATACAGCGCACAATAAATAATGCAAACGGCAAGAGTAGTTCAGCTTTTTCTTTCTTTCTTTTCCCCTCTGCAGTATTTCTCTATATTATGTGCTAAAGAAGAAAAAGGTTTGGGGTGCGGAGCTGTGACACAGGCATGCTTTTCGCTTACAGCTTCACAGATAAAGTCATCCTCATACAAATTGAATTGAGGGCTTTACCTGCTACTGGCAACAGTGTGGAGCCTTAGAAACATGCAAGGACCACTCTTTGTTTACATTTAAATACAGTGTGTGGAGACCGGTGAGCGCACCACGGACAGGGCAAATTAAGAGGCGCCAAAAGCCATACGGACAGTCACGGTTGAATCCGTGCAAATTCGAAGCTTTTTGGTGCGGCACGGCCTGCCGGAGCGACAAACGACACCTGTCTTCACGGCATTTTGTGTCAGCTGAATTTCAGTGCCTGCATACATGTTACCTGCGCTGTTTTTGTAAAGGATAGTACTGCCTTTTAATTTTTTGTTTGTCTAGTTATTGCTGCTACCACACTATCATTGCAGCAATAATGCTGCTACTTACAGCTGTGATACGGGGTCTGGTTTGGAGAGGAGTGCACACATCTGTACGATCATCTGACCCAGGGACAGGCAGATGAGGGCACGTCACCTGAATCCCAGGAATGTGCGCTCACTTAAAGCCAACGTGACTTCCTTCACAAAGCGCAACACTGAGGAATGAGTTTGGGTTGCCCTGCGCTGCCAAACTTATCCCAACATGTTAAACTTAGAGGCAAATGCTACTCGGCAAAGCCTACGTTTTATTCCTCCCAATAGAGCGCCGTTTACATGACCATCTTTTTTCAGTCAACCGCAACCTACCAAGTATGCCGGTACCCAAACAAAAATCTTCCAAAAGCGCTGTTTTTTTTTTTTTTTTTTAACTGTTTCTTGGGTTTTCCTTCTCTTATTCATTTTTAAGTCAAAGAATTTTTCGGCACTATCGAGTAGTGCTGCTATCATTGCTGTCAGCAGGGTCCATGTCGGGTGCATCATCAAGGTTTCTTTAATAGAGAGTCTTTAACTTCCACGCTGCTATTATGTCTTCCCATTAATTATCTCAGATGATCCCTCTTCTGCTGGGCTGGCTGGCTTTGTGTCCGTGGCTGAAAAGCACAATGAAAATAATGGGAGGACAATGACCATCAAATTACAGCTGTTATTGTAATTTCATTGGTTTCAATCTCTGCACTGATCCTTTCATGTGCCAACAAAGACAAACTGTAAGAGCTCATTTAATTAGAACTTTAATTCTGCAGAACAAACAAAGTTGGAAAAGAAGGGAAAAAATATGCATTAATGTCATGTTGATTTCCCCATGGATCATTCCATGCTGTCTTCATGTGCACTCAATAACACCGTCCCACTTCATGTTTTATGGAACTGCTAGTTTTTTTTTTGTTTTTTTCACAGCAGGTTTATTTCAACTCCTGGGTTTTTTGAGGAACGTGCAATAAAGTTGTCTGTTGTAGTACCTTGACTGAGCTGCGGTGCTCGAAAGGTGTGTGGAGAATGAGGCTAAAACCAGTCGGATATTTTATGGTGATAAATTGTTGATTGTTTCATCATGTAAAATGAAAAAGTTATTACAGCTTTTTTGTTTTTTCCTAAAACTAAGTTAAATTAATGCAGTAAACAATTGAACATTGTTAATATTAAAATAAATTGTTACATTTAAACAAATTGGCACATTTCTGAGATCATGTAGTTGAACACTGCTGAGAATTTAGAGTAAATGAGGCCACTGTAGTGTAAGTGGTGAATAGCATTGGCAGGCCTCTTTCCATACGCAGGTGCAGGCGGTTCAAGGCTATCCCAGAATGGCTGGGTTTCCACACGGCGTAGTCTGCAACAACAGATCGGAAGGCTTGTTTAATCTGCTCCATCAAAACACCAGCCTCGGGGCTGTGACCAGATGCCTGCTCCAGAGCCACGAGAACAAAGCATAAAGGGAAATTCTTAACAGGAAAACCTTACCAAGTGCAAGACCCCGCTTATCAGCCTTGTTGTTTCCATCAGCCTTTGCATGCGACACTCAAACCTTTCCTTTCCCGCCTTATACAATTGACTTGTCGCCACTGTCAATGCAAAGCAGCTAGTTGCTGCAAGTTGTTATTGTTTCTTTTTCCTTCTTTACTGCAAACTCCTTGTGAAATTGTGACGCGTGAAGATCTTACAGGTCACAAGTTGATTTTACCCTTCAGTTTTTTTTTGTTTGTTTTTTTTTTTTTTTTTAAATCAAGCTGCCGTTGTAGTTGTTGCAATGAGAAGCGCAGCAATATGTACCGACAGATACGGTAACTCTGGTAGCACCTGTTGTTGCCACAGCAACCAGGAAAGCCCTTTCTTTTGCTGTGGAAAACATTTTGTCCTGAACCTCCAGGAACCGAAAACATCATGGATATTTCTTTGCTGTGTGTGTTATTTCCTTCCTGTTGGACTAATGCATATGTAAAAGGTGTTCCTTGGAACGTGGAATAAGTCCTTCTTTGCACATAAACAGGAAGCGGGCACTATTCTAAGTTTCCTGTTAATAAGCTGCAGCAGTTGGACCGTTAAATGTACCTCGCTGCCTTTTCCTCTATTCCAGAGACTAAGCCAGCTTGCTCCTTCAACGGCATGGAGTACCGAGATGGGGACATGTTCCGCATGGACGCCTGCCGCTTCTGCCGCTGCCAAGGTGGCGTGTCGGTGTGCTTCCAGGCACAGTGTGGTGTCCTCCACTGCCAGCGCTACTATGTTCCCGAGGGGGAGTGCTGTCCCGTCTGCGAAGGTATGATGCAGCATCTCTGACCAGTGCCCGAACGCCCCGCCTTGCTGTGGTGTGTGCCCATGATGTCGTGAAGAAGATTGGTGGAAATATCCACAGCAACTGTATTGCACGCAACTGTCAAGGCCTGGCAAACTGTAGACCTGAAGCTCTGGATCCACCAGAAGCTTCTCCAGATGAACAGCAAGACCACCTGTATTTCACTCCCTTCCTCAAGTTTATAATGGTGTAAACTGTGCTGGAAAACCGTCCAGACTCAGCCCTCTGAGGTCGGATATCCTGAATACAGATCGTACGAACCCGAATGAAAAAATGGGTATCAGGTAGTGTAGGGATTAAAGATGGTCTTGTCAGGGAAAAGTTGTGAGTTTAAGTCCTGTTTCACGTTGGGTGAATCCTTGAATATCGAATTGAACATGAATTTCTGCATGTCCACGTGACTGCGTGCAGGTTGCTTTGGGCGAAAACATGAGGAAAGCGAATTGAAACGTGACAGACACCCTAACTTGTGCTCCCACAGACACCAGCTATCCTGCGCTGAACTATGCCGGCTGCTTTGTCAACGGACAGATCTTAGCCCACGGGGACCACTGGCGTGAAGACGACTGCACCTTCTGCCAGTGTGTGAGCGGGGAGCCGCGGTGTGTGGCAGCTGCCTGCGGACACAGCTGTGCCAACCCCGTCACCGTGCCTGGTGAATGCTGCCCTGTCTGCGAAGGTAAAGACCCCTTTTGTGCACCTGTCACGTTTGATTTCAACACACCGGTGTAGTGGTGACCCTTCTTCCATCATAGTCGTCGAGGACCTCGCTTGTGGGCAAAATCGGGGGAAAAGCAACAGGAGTATCCAGCAATGCTTCAGTCTCCGTGATAAAGTATAAATGAAATTAAGTTTCCATCTATATGCAAAGAAAGACATTCTTTAGATAAAATCAGGAAGACAAAGTGGAATTCATACTAAAACAGTCTGGACATCTTCCTGCCTTAAGTTGTCACATTTTCAGGACAGCCTCGAAGATGCAGTCCCCACCCTTTCCAAATGAGGGGCCCTTGTGTAGTGAAATAGCACCCGCTCTCCTACTTAAACACATCTGCACCTGTACAAATTTCTTCCAACAGTGTTGGGATGGGAAGCAATAGCTAAAAACCAAGCAAACAAAATTAATTCCCGTTGTGATGTCGTACAAGCGACGCTTCATTCACAGGGCTCGTGCCGCGTTGAGCCTGGGTACCACGGCGGTTGCTTGTTGAGGCTGTGGGTCACACGTGGTGGGTTGAAGGTAACACGCTTCAGAAAGTGAATCATTCATTAGGGGCGCCATTGTACGCGTGATTGGAACCCAGCTGGCGGTGCCGTTCTTCGCCAGCTCTGTCGGGTAATAACGCCGGTTTCAGTTTTGAATCGCTTCATAATAGGGAGTAGCTGACGGCAGCTGTGCTTTCTGTGATGTCTTTGTTGTCCACACTTTTTCCTCTTACTTTCACCCCCGTGTTTCTTTTATATGATGGCCACAGGTAATGCATAGTCCCCCCTGTTGCATCTAATACACGTGTCCTGTTGTACTTTATTTAGAAACCAGTTAAGTTATGCGAAAGGCACCTTTTATCTAAATCTATTTCCATTAATTTGATTCAAATAGAAATAGCTGAACAGCGTAAGTAAGGTTTTATGCCAGGGCAACTGAATATGCGAGAATGGTTTATGTTAAAAGTAAATGTTCTACATTGTATCTGACTAAATATTTACATAATAGCTCATTTTGTTTTGACAGGATTTCTATATGTCAAAGTGCCCTTCTTAAATCTTGTTTTGGGCGAAAGTTTAGGTTTCCGTCCGATTTGAGGTAGCATTCGGCAGGTGTTTGACATTATGCAACTGTTTATTATCCGTGTGACGCAACAGTTGTTTTATTGGGTAAGCATTTTATAGCTCTGATGCAAATGCAGATGTTCCTGGTTTGAAGCAGTAGAGGGTAGGAAACATCTGTAGTTGTTTAATCCTGCTGTGGTTCCACAGCAGAAGAATAAAGGGCTGTTTTGATGACATTAGCATCAAAAAAAATGGCTCCTGCATATTCCGTCAGGGTGTGCGATTACCGACAGGAGCATGTGTTTGAGGAGGAGGAGGAGGAGGAGGAGGAGGATGGTCTTCCTTAGTAATGACTGAATAATGAGAGAAACCCCAGTTAGTCTTTTAGTATCTAAAGTTTTACAACTGGGAGGTAGAAATAATATTGTTCCCTTGAACTACTAAAAGGGGGATAAATATCTTGTAAAAATGCATACATATTTACAAATTATTTTTACTGTTTAATATGTCACATACTATCATAAATAGTTTTTTTTCCCCTAGAAAGTCTTTTCTGTGATATAAGCTCTGTACCTGTGAGAGAACTTCAGTACTGTTGAAATAATAACAAGATACAATAATAACACCTGCTTGTTTTCTGCTGCTGAAGATATGGTATATTGTTGCTCTGTAGCATATGATTTTTGTGTTTTTGAGTGTTTTCCACAACATGTTATCCATTAAAAAGTATGCATGCGCACGCTTCGCAGTGCTGCGTTTTCAACGTCTTAAAGCCTGTAACAAATTACAGGATTCAAAACGGCTCCGATGAACAATACTGTGACAACTGCACTGGTTTATGTGGCCCGAATAGCTGTTTTGCCACAAAAACATTTCTGTCAGCAAAGAGTAGGTATAAATAAAATGCCCCTTTTTCTCACGTCGATATTCACTTGAAAAATATTAGATGTTTTTATCCGCTAGGTACGAGTTTTCGGTGGAACCATACGGTGAATTTTCCTTTGCTGTGTTAGTGACATGAGACGTGTAGCGGCTTATATGGTGATGAGCACTTACTTCGCTGTCTGTCATCAGCCGGACGACCATTAGGTCGGAGCCCTTGAGCGTCGATTGATTTGGGGAGAGCAGAAACGAATTTCTGAAACGCATTAGCCACCCTTATCTATTTGCTTGGGTCTCAGGTTGCTATTGTATGACATCCTTACCATTTAAATTCCCTCCATAGAGCCTAATTATTCAGTGATCAATACATACAAGATTTGGAAAGTGAAAACGTATATTGCATCTTCTGGATGTTTTTAATCACTTATTAGAATGCAGGGAGGTGAATTAAAGAGGCTTGGAAGCCAGCGCCGTGCAGCTTGTTCAGGAGACAGTGCGAGACAGGAAGCCCTTCCAGAACAGAAGCAGAAAAGTCACGGAGCCAGTGGGCTGCTCTCCGGCAGATGACAGGCTGTACATTGCTCTTCTGCCTTCCTTAACTTTCTGCGTTTCCCTTTAGTGAGAGCAACCCGCTGGGGTCCAGTTGACAGACTGTATAACCTATGAAGAAAGAAAGGCGGTTCATGTTAACATAACGCCCTGTACTGATGCTCTGGTTTCGGCGTCAAATGCTATAAACGATGCTGCGCTGGTGGTTGAACTTAAAATATCTCCTCAGTTAAACTCTGAGTGGATTTTTATTCGCTTCGGGCTGTTTTTACACGTTATCTTGTGTATTAAACATTTTGGTGATTAGCATTTGCATAAAATTGTTTTGTGTTATAATGTTTTAACAGAACATTGCAATTAAAGCAGAGCTATGCGAATAATTTAATGCTAAAAGTGATTTTGCAGTCACATTTGATTTTGTAATCTGTGTTTTTTATTGAGAGTTTTATTTCTCTGGCCAAAATGGTTTTGTTGAACAGCATGTTCTGTATGTGTCACTGTGAAAAATAATTAATATATTTCTCATTGCTCAGATAAAGGCATGTTAAGGCTACTAGGCTGTTTCAATGAGAGTTAACTCCACAATGACTAAAAGGTGGCTCGACCTTTTATAATGACTAAAATGACTTTTGACTTTTGTAAGTGCCGTCATATTTTGTTTTTGCTCCTTCCTCCTTTAAAAAGCGGACATTCTCATCTCAAGGGTAAAAAGCACGTCCTGCTTTTTCCATATGATTTAACACATATAAAAATGACTTTAACTGGTGATCGGCCGAGAGAGATTATATTAAATTATTTTTTCCTTCGGTTTGTTTTTATATGGTGACCTTCTTAACATGACGGACCCAAAGGTTTAATACGAGATGGAGCAACGTCACAAGTCCATTTAAAAAAGTTCAAATCAGTAAAAAAAATTTTAGAAAGACAAAAGAAATGTTTTGGTCAGTTAGAATCAAGTCTTTCTGTACTTCATGGCCGAGCTCTTGGAAGTCTGAGCAGTTTTGTCCTTCAAGGGGGCGTGTGAGGAAAGCCTTGAATTTAAATATTGTCCAGGCCGTGTTAACACACTTGCAAGTTAACTTACCTGCAACCTGCCCTCGCTGTATGAAAGTAAGGCCGCTTTTACTCCAAACACCGCTGAATTCAATTTAGTATCTTCCTGGTCCGTTCGCTGAATTATGCATTTTTATTTCCTAATTATTATTTCTAACTAGGCCTCATTTCCTGAAGGTGACACCCTCTATGTGGCAGTTGGTTATTCTGTGGGGCACAATGTATGTAATTAAGCAAATGAAGGTTGTCAGATTGGGATGAAAGCCCCTCGAGGTGTGTAATGGTTATTACAACATCCCTCATAGGTACAACACATACAAAACCCACATTTAACCTGTCCTTCCTATCGGTCTTATTATTGTTATTCCCTTTTTTTGCTTAGCTGATGCTTTTATCCAAAGCAACTTAGAATTTTCTCAATTATACAACTGGATATTTCACTGGAACAGTTCAGGTTTAATGTCTCCATAGGCTGGACCTTCTAGGACCTGAATCAGCAGCCTTCAAGTATGCTGTGTGTGTGTGTGTGTGTGTGTGTGTGTGTGTGTGTGTGTGTGTGTGTGTGTGTGTGTGAGAGAGAGAACAAAAAAGTGACAGCCACTGGAGAAATTAAGGGTGGAGGCTTCAGGAAAACTAGTCCTTGTACCCAACTGCAGACAGGGTGGCACTGTTTTACTTATGATGTTTCTTTTGTTACGACCCTGGCTCAAGTCTAGAGGATAAGGTTTGGGTCAATAACATATGTATCTATAAAGGTTTGGGGGTATGATGTTGGTGCACAGCAAACCATCAATGAACCAAGAACCAGCCAGCCTGGATATACTGCTGATTAATAGCAAGTTTTATCGCTTCCACACAAAACAGTATGGAATGCAGGAATAGACAATGGAACAACACAAAAGAAAGTGCTATTAAGCAAACAAGCCTGGACAGCACTAAATAACAAGAAGAAAGAAGAAAACAAAACAGAACACACCTTCCCTAGGCTAGTGATATTCTCCTAGCTATGCAAATGAACCCCACAAAAGAAACCTGACTATACTAAGCTAACCTACCAAAATCAAAAGTACAGGGTTGGCACCCAGCCTCTTACCTAGTGTGTCTAACAGCAGTTCGCCTGCGTGTGGAAAGTGTATGTGCGCACATCTGCATACCTGCTACGTTTCCTTATACATGCACCGAGTATTCACAGCGTAGGGACAGGACATGGGAAGAACAGGACAATATGTAAGGCTTGACATTAAGCAAATACTCATACAAAGGGTTGTTTTATATGTACAGAACCAAAAGAAGCAGAAATCAAAAGCTTGCAGTCTCTCTCAAAATGTCCTCCTTATGTGAGCCGGGCCCCTCCCACTCCAACCGACTGGTTCCCTTGGTTCACACTAGAGCTCCAATCCTGTGACTCATTACCTCTTGATTCGTCTCATGAGCGACAACAGTCCCAATCCTGAAAATATTGTGAGAGAGACAAAACGCAAAGAAAACCCCCAGGGACGTAACACTTTGATAAGCCTTCAGCTTTATATATTTTACCATAAGCTACTACAGTAAAAAATTATACACCTGTGTAAAAGGGTAAAGTTACAGGTACTTTAGTGCACGGTGGAACAGCGGGTAGCGCTGGTGTCTCGCACCTCAATGGGCTGTTTCACGTATGGGTTTAATTCCAAGTTTGTTCTGTGTGCAGTTGGCATGTTCTCCCCTTGTTTGTGTGGGGGTCTTGTTGGTGCTCTGGTTTCCACCCACAGTTAAAGACCCATGTAAGAAAGCAATGATGGTCCACCTCGTCATCTCTGCTATTTACCCTGTCTACCTACCTGAGCTTAAATACAAACCTGTCGATGTTATTTGCCTACTATACAAATAAGCTTATAATAGCACACCCAGTTCAGAAGGTACAATGAAATTTATATTCGGCCAGAAGATATGGAAATACATTCCATAAATGTGTAGCTGCAACTTAAACTGGATTTTGTCAGAATTCCATTCAAGTGAAAGAAACAGCTGAAATTCACCAACTGTTGCCCTGCCTATGGTTATTTTTTATTTCCCAGAACCCACCTACATCACCATGGCTCCCCCTGCCTGTGAGTCCATGAAGAACTGCAGCCTCACAGAGCAGGACTGTGTCTACGGCTTCAAACGTGACCAGAGCAACTGCCGCGTCTGCCAGTGCAAGACACGTGAGTTAATTTTCTGTATTAATTTTCACATAAACTTTTGATTCCAACTTAAATCGTTGTTATTATTTTTGTTGATGCTTGCTTTGATGCATTTTATACCAAAGGTAAGTGCGCATTAAATTGTATTTCTCTTTAGAGGGTAGTATTTGATGAACAGTTACTTCTGCAGGGTGCTAACTGGAAATGAGTTTGTAAGGTTAAATAAATAGTTTTTTGCCTTTTTTTTTACTCAGCGTGCTGCCTTTACAGCACCAGACATACAGTACTGTGCAAAAGTGTTAGGCATACAACTTCAATGTCTGTGGAGAAGTACAGGTAGATTCTTATCTACCATCAGGGAGGTTTCTGATTGGTCCCAAATTCATTCTGCAGCCTGAGAATGACCTCAAACACCCAATCTCAGTCATACAGGACTATCTTGAGCAAAAAGAAAGAACATGATCAAGTCAGTCTGGGAGGACATGCAGAGACAGTCAAAGTCTGCAGAAGAATTGTGGCCAGTTCCTCAAAATGTTTGGAAGAACCTACCAACCTCTACCTTAAACTGCATGCACGTTTGCATAAGAGAATTGATGCTGTTCTAGAGGCAAAGGGTGGTCCCACCAAATATTTATTTGATTGAGGTTTTTTTTGTCTACTGCACTTTTTAGAAGGTTTATTGATTAATAAGTATTCATGGCATTATTTTTGGAACCATCCTCACTTTATAGCATTTTTCCCACAGGTGCCTAAGACTTTTGCACAGTACTGTATCAATGTTCATACATGCTGTACATACATGTCCAGTACAGGTTCGTCTACCTTATTGCAAGAACGGATGTATTCATTCATTCATAATAAATAACCTCGCCAGTCTGAAGCCAGACCCCAGTCCACCACTGGGCAGTCACACCCATTCACTCACCCCAATCTCACACACAGACACACACTACAGTTCACCTGAAACAACTGTCTTTGGATTGTGGGAGGAAACCAGAGCACCTGGATTAAACCCTCGTGTGGAACTCATGGAGAACATGCAATCTGACTGAGTAGAATTTGAATCCACATCTAAATACACAACCCAGGAGCAGTGAGGCACCATCGCTACCTGCTGCTTCATCATTTCATAAATAAATTTAAAAAATCTAATAATGTCTAAGCCTCTCATTGTTCCAGTGGAAACCACTTTGCTTCTTAATAGAATTTGTTAAACATTATTCCGAACACACATTTCTTCAGGCAGTGTTCTGTGATTAATGTTCATTGTATAGCCCTGGTCTTCAGAACAATATATCTCATGTGCGCCTTTTCACACACATTTGTAGGATGTTCATGGCCCGGAGCTTTCAACACCGTCCTGCACGTAAAATCAGTACAGTTGCTGGCTGTACAACTGAGTACATTTCTACGCCATGTCCTCTTTGTTTGATTCCTTAATACACACAGCAGGCTAATTATTCACATTCGGAAACTGGATATTAATTTCCTTCTGAATGTTACCTTTTCATTTAAAATTCACAGTATAAGTCCCTATGCCTTTGCAGACTTTTCAAGCAGCTTAGAGTGAAACCCTTATTGTAAGAGACTGACAAGGTCGACCTCAGTTATTTGCAACAGATATGTATCAAAAATTGTAAAAAGCACACATTCCGTGCAGTTTCACCTCAAGCAATTTGTGCTTTTTAACAGGCTGTTTCCAGTATTTTTTCATTTTTTGACCCCCCCCCCCCACCAGTTAAATTAAAACTGAACCATATTACAGTACTTTAAGGGTGAGAAGGTGTACAGTTGGGCGGAGGGGCCGTTAATATTTTGAAATTACGCTCCAACCACATTTCAGTGATCATTTTCCTTTGTCAAGTCAAATTTGAATTAGTTTTTTCAACTGTTGATGTTGAGTGCAGCTCCTTGTTGGCTGTTAAGAAATAAATTCATATCGAATAGAGAAATGCCAGTCTAAGAGGTAAAAAAAAAAAAAATAAGTACAAGGAATTGATACTTTTTTCTCAGTTAAATTAAACACTGAACTCACTTTTCAGTTCTAGTTTGCTAATGGTAGCGGCACAAAAACATTTTGAACCCGTCAAGGTCATATGTACAAGTTTCATGAGACAACAGAAATAACACTGCCTGAGTGCCAAAAAGGTTAGTGCCCTGCAAAATAATTCATTTTTTATGATAAGGAAAGGTGTTTGAAACATAGCTGCTTTCTCCTTGCAAAGTCTCAACTGTGGTCAGCAGGTAGTCAGGCTGTTGTCCAGGAGTTTGGCAGCTCGTAGCGCAGCAGTGTTTCGGTAAAGAGCTGTGCAAAGTGCAGGTTAGAGGCTCAGCTGCTTTTGGGTACATTTTCTTAATACGTTTTAAACATGTGACACTTCTGTGTGTTGCTCTCCAGTACAGTGTTGTCACATCGTGAAGATAATTTATAAATGATTGACTTTTAAAGACTTGTGCAAAGGGTAGTGGCTTTCTTTTCTCTTCATTAATAAACCATGTGGGCAGCTTTCAGGGTGCCAAATATTTACCGTTTCCCAAAATAATGAAAAAAACTTTAGTCCTTGAAAACAGTTGATGATTTTGGAAAGAAACAGCCAATAGTAAATAGCCGCTCACCCCGAGAAATGAAAAAGAAACACAGCAGAAGCATGTTTCTGTTTTTGCTTTTGTGTAAGACAAGAAAAAAAAAACAAAGAGTCGGTTTATTGGATTTTACATAATGAACATCCGTGCAAAACCAGCATTTGTTATGGGCTGCACACCGAGTTCAAGATAGCTCTGCGACTAGCGCTGCTTTAACACCCCTGAGACCGGTTTTGTTTGGCTGGTAGCAGAGTGTGGAAATACCTCATGAAAGCTGCACTGTGATCCTGGAGCATCTGTGACTGAATAAATTAAACAAAATTTCTGGTTCCTTTACCTAAAACGAACATTTAATTAATTTTGTCTACATTTTTGTCAATAGCAAGTCGTGGGTGCCTATGTATTCATGTTAAGTTGTTTTACTTTCCCGTTCATGTCAGGAGAGGAGCTGTGCAGCAGCCTCATGGCGGACTGCACCCTCGACTGTCCCTTCGGCTTCCACACCGACGTCCACGGATGCGGAATATGTCAGTGTCGGCCAAAGCCCAAGAAGTGCAAACCTATGGCCTGCGACAAGGAGTGCCCCTTTGGCTTCATGTGAGACGTTTGCCGCCTCTCCATTCAAATGCGAACAAGATTCAACTTCTCTCTCAACGCACAAACAGCCCTGATTCACTTCATCATCATTTGCTTGTTTTCATGTCCCTCACCCTAACATGTTCGGAACAAAATCATCGATTTTTTTTTTTTTTTTTTTTTTGCTGACTTAACATTTGCTATAGGGGTTCAATTTTGAATGAATAAACAGTAGGATTGAGAATATTCATGGGGGGAATTAGCAGCTTTCTAATAATCTTTAGAAAATATCTAAGGAAGCAAAGTACAGCCTAAATATATTGTGTGAAATTTCTATATGGATTATAGCATAGCACTGTTCTGGCTCTTCTAAACTCCTATCTTAGCAATAGATACAGAACACTTCAAGCATAAATTATCAAATTACCAGGCAGTTATTGAGACAATTATTATGCATTTGTGTGCTTATATGTGGTTACTTTTTTATTTAGTATTTTACGTTACTTTTCTTTCCTTCTCATGAGTAGCCATAGCAACAATCATTTAATAAACAAATTTATGTTTAAAAAAGAAGTGAAAACAATATAAAATAGAAAAAACAATCAAATTCACCTACTGTACCTGACTGTTACTGTAGAGAACACTTGAGTACTTACCAACTTAACAGACGTGAACCAAATCAGGAGCGCAGATGATGCCATAATGATGCCACCTAGCTTTGCATTTGTACTTTTTTACAGTTTTTGCAATTTCAAATATTTCTCTGATGTGGTTCAGTTCCGCTGTGCTGGAACTTCTCAACTCAGATACTGAGTCGAGTCTTAATTCATACTTAATTTGTAATTCGAACTTGGAGCACCAGTATGAGGGTATTGATGTATTAAATTAGAAAAGATTTGTACAGAATGAAGCCTGACACACACACACATATATATATATATATCAAGGCAAGTCTGTATCTTTTGTTGAGTGTAACTTAGTGATAACAGTGGGTTTGGATTTACAAACAAACCAATCTAAAAACAGACTTCTGGTCTCCGTTGTCTTCATAAGCTGAGGAGCCAGTGTAAACCAACCTTAATAGTGTTTTTTGATACAATAGTTTAGATTGGAACGGCAGGGGTGCAGTTGCATATGTGCCACAGTTGTTGAGGTCATTTCTATTTACGTTTCTCTTTGGTGGTATGAATGCTTGCATCTAAAATCGCAATTTTAGTTATGCTTATTCCCTCAAAGTTCTGGCGTGAGTTGAACTTCAGAGCCTCTGAATTATTCATTGACCCAGAGCCCCTTTTCTTGCTCTCTGGCCCTCCTGTGTTGATATTCTCCACGACTGAAATCACTGCTGATAGCCCCTTATCACGGCTCCGAATGAGAATAGTGCACGGCTGCTTTTCACTCCCCATTATTCGTGAGATAAGAGGGAGGAGATGGGGGAGAGCACTTAAGAGAGGCTGTAAAGGAATTTTGAGCTTCAGCGAAGATGAGTTGACAGTCAAAAAGCGCAGAGCACTTGACATACATTCTCTGGATCACTTGGTTGATTTTTTTTTTCTTTTTTTTTTGTCAAATGTTCTGCATACTATCTAAATAATAGACTGACAGAAACAATGGAACCTTTCCGTTTTTCTTTACGATGTTAGTGACCCCAAACACAAAGCTGGAATAAAACATTTGCATTTGTGGCGTTACATGGCACTGGCATAATAAATTCTGTATTAAGCTTGACATGTCTGACACAAACTAATTATTACAGTGAGTAATAGATGGAAATCCGGAAGCATTGCTTAGGGGCCTAAACCTTTACCATTCTAAAACATGCTGGGTTAACAGTAAGCCAGTGTTGGGTCAACATGGGTCAGAACACATGCTGAGCTTTTTCAGCCCATTATCATTATGCAGTTTACCATTACATTACCTTTATACAATTTACCTTTACAGTTTTCAGTGACTGTTTTTTATGGATCATTCAGAGCTGGATAATACAAATCACTGCAGCATTTTGACTGTGTTTATGGTCCACTACTTTGCTTAAGTACACAACCCATCATGTATGGAGTTGATAAATAAAATGTGTCCCATGTTGACCGCACATTTGCTACCTTCTGCACGTTTATTGAGAACAGCGTGGTGATAAGACGCATAAAGTACAGAGAATTAACAAAGACTTTTTCATACCGAACACAGTACAATACGCTTAGCTACACCGATGACAGACATTAAACAAATCATAATAAATAGAGCGTGCTAGCTACCTATACAAATTGTCTATACAAATTCTGAGATATTAAAATAAATATTAGTTCCTGTTCCAGTTAGCTGTGCCAAAAATGATAAGAGCGTTTTGAATTTTTCAGTATACATGTAAGTGTACTCTATCTTTCTGTCTTCAATATTTAATTGCTTTTTATTTGCCCCCGTGCTACGAAATGAATAAATCTGTCAGTAACATTCTCGATGTGTCTGCCATCAGAAAGAACAAGCACGGCTGCGAAGTGTGCCGCTGCAGGAAGTGCCCGGAGGTGCCCTGCGACAAGGCCTGTCCTTCGGGCTTCCAGCTCAACCGACTGGGGTGCCTCACCTGCCAGTGCCGAGGTGGGGCTCTCAAACAGGACGTCGTCGCTTCTTTTATGAAAACACGCCATGTTCTGCGCTCACTTGCGGAACCTGCTCTTCTCCTCACCTGTTGCACCACAGCCGTACATCACTCTCAACATGGCTTCCGCTTTATTGATGGCGTCTTTTTGCTGTCATAAAACACAGCAGTTCAAAACCATATGTGATTGAGGAGCAATATGTCCCCATTTAAATAGATTCTATCACTGTAATAGGCTGTTAAAAGGTCAAATGTGGGATAAAACGATGCATTTAAAAAAAAAAAAGGATCTTTTGAGTATATACAGAAGATATTGACGTGTGGCCAGGTTCAAATCTGCTAGTATCGCAGTTTTACGTTTAAAAATTGAACACATCTTCCCGCATTTGTACTTTTTTTGGTCCTTTAGCGCAAATCATTTTTGTGTTCTCAGTTTATCCCTTGTTGGCAAAGGGCAGACACAGGGTCTTTGGCTGTCTCTATTATTAATATTCTTCCCATGTTCTGGGGAATTAATGTTAAATAATGTATCGGCAATGTGAAGTATTTATAAAAGGAAGCGGAAGAGCCGTATTAATGAAGGCACCTTTAATTTGCTGTTTTCAAATATGCATCCTTCATATCTCTAAGAAGGGATTCAATTAATGTGATTTTCCATCCTCCGTCCCTCTTATTTTGCACAGATATATTGATTATACCCTTTGCTGCACCTGCTTTCTAATCTGGAGCCTCTAAGGGGCAAGGTTGTTGCCTAACAGCATTTAATCGGAATGAAAGAAAGCGCCAAGGCTGTACGTGGCAGCCAGCTTCTTTCACTTCTTTTCACATTTTCTGTCTTTACATAATCGCAGATGCTGTCTGTAGTCCTGGCAAATCCTAGTGACACTAAAGAAATGGGTTGACAGACGAGATTATGGCTGATAGTCAAAAGAGGAGCAAACAAAAAATCAACAAAAATCCATTAAATGCTCTATGCACGTGCTGTGAAACGGGATGGAATTATGAAGCAGTGAACCAGTGTAAAGTTTATGCCATATTTAAAACTCTTTTTTTTATTTTTCGTATAATGCTTTCTAGCATTTTCATGTTTTATTCGCAATCTTCATTTAACTTTCACACTATCACATTAAGTTTTGTTCCTTAAATTAAAAACAGCGGTTTTCATCTTGATGTTTCGCTTTCTTGCAAAGCGACCGGTTTCACCTCACCGAATATCTTTCTGGAATAATCCATGTTTAAGGACCTTTCTGTACAGGGTTTAAAGCAGGCCTCTCTAGGGACTTGATCCAGGAACTCTGGGAGTTCGGGCTTACTGGTCTGTGTATTTTCCCTCTGCTCAGTGGTGCCACAGTTTCTCTGCACTCGGTCGTTTTGATTTATTTGAGAACAGATCCGCAGCTCTTGCATCCTCCGCCTGTCCTCCCCAGATCAGAGTGCCTCGTCGGTGGCTCCCTCAGTGAAACTGGGCTCCTGCTTGTCCATGGATGGCCGTCGGCACGACAACGGCGAGAACTGGCACGACGGCTGCCGGGACTGCTACTGCCACAACGGCCGTGAGATGTGTGCTCTGATCTCGTGCCCCGTGCCCGTCTGCGCCAATCCCACCATGCGACCTGGCCAGTGCTGCCCGTCCTGTGCAGGTAGGACCTCCTCTGTACCTCCAGGTTCGTGAAGAGAGCTAAATATACTTTGGAATTGGCTGTACTTTACTGATCATTTAATATGTTATTAATTCAAAATGATTAATAAGTGATCCATTTTTTTCGCATCTAAATGTGAGTCAGAATATTCACAAACACCGCAGCAAAGGCCTACTTATACTGAGTGCTCACATCAAGTCTGAACCACCATATTACCTTCTGCCCGTGAATTGAAGTGGCTTTCTACATGTGTAGTTATCAAGTCTCGAGATGGTATCTGGTTTAGATCAAAGGCCACGTATGCTATCGCACGCTGGCGTGTTGGTTTTCACGTCTGACTCTTTGATTCCCGTATGACTTCAGACGACCCCAGCCCCCACAAGCCCGAGCTGAGCGAGACATCCGTGTGCCTGGCTCCCAGCGGGGAGTACTTTGTCGAGGGTGAGACCTGGAACATCGACTCGTGCACCCAGTGCACGTGCCACAGCAGCAGGGTGCTATGTGAGACGGAGGTTTGCCCACCCCTACTGTGCCACAGCCCAATCAGGACACAGGACTCCTGCTGCCCACGCTGCCCAGGTGTGGCCCGTGGCTTTCGGTGGCTGCATTGCCCACGTTGGACCTGTTGATCACATTACACACACGCAGTTGCCCAGTATTGCCAATGCGTAGCTTGTTACACAACAATTGGTTTGTCGCACACATTGTTCTGCCAGGTCTGACTGATTTTCCACGATGCCGATACCTTTCAGTGACGATGTCGGGTAATGATAAGTGATGACAAGTGATGATGTCATCGGTTGCACACATTGCCCCTTTGTGGCAACGTAAGACCCATTGCCTACACTTCCCACTCAGGTGTGACCTGTTACTCACAAAAATCCTTTTGCCTTTTAGAACAAAACTATGGTAATTACATATACATGCAGTGTTTTGTGTTTATAAATAAAATAATTTTTTATTATTTATTATTATTAATTTATTATATTATTTATGTAACGTATGTGAGGAGTATTTATTTGCAGATGCTTTTCTTCAAAGTAGCCAATAGCATTAAGATTCTTAGAATATTTGACCCCATTTAGCCACTTTCTTCAGTAAGGTCCTTGCACAAGGGTACTGAAGCAGTAGGAGGAGTTTGAACCGGAGTTCTACGAGTGCATTCAGAAACTCTGAACACTGCTTCAGCCTCTAAAAAAAGTTATACTGTCAGGATATTTGAACGGGTCAGTTAGCGTTGATGTCTGTGTTTGTGTGCCGCCCCGTAGACGAGCCCCTGACTCCGCAGACCCCCAGCAATGACAATACGTCCACCTACTGTCGCAACGAGGAGGGCGACATCTTCCTGGCGGCCGAGTCCTGGAAGCCCAACATGTGTTCGAGCTGCATCTGCCTGGACGGTGTCATCAGCTGCTTCTCCGAGTCCTGCCCGGTGGTGGGCTGCGCGCGGCCTGTGCTGCGTAAGGGGCAGTGCTGCCCATATTGCCTAGGTAGGCTGGCTCAGGCGCGGCGTGCCGTTCTGTTTCGGGATTTTCTTTTCGACTGTGTGGGTGCTTGTGCGCATACTTGTGTGTCTGTCATTTGGTGTGACTCTTCTTCACTGTGCTGCGCTTTCCTCCACCCCCTCACTCCCCCAGAGGACACGGTGCCAAGGGCGGTGTGCCACTTCAACGGGAAGACATATGCCGACGAGGAGCGCTGGGACATTGACAGCTGCACACATTGCTACTGCCTGCAGGGCCAGACGCTGTGTTCAACCGTGAGCTGCCCCGCCCTGCCCTGCCCTGAACCCGTCTACGTGGAGGGCAGCTGCTGCCCCATGTGCTCAGGTACACGGAGCGGAGGACCGTGCTGCACACCGAGGAGTCGCTCACCAGTCAAACACACCTTTGTTGAAACTGTGAATAGAACACCACCTTTGTGAAAGGGTGCAGCACAGGGCCAGTGGGGTGAGACATTCAAAAAGGTCATTGAGTTGACCTCCTTAGTCATCGGTCCACAGCCACGAGCCCACGACTCAACAGTAGATATGAATCGTACAAAACAAGATATTGCTGTATTGTTCTGCAGCACATGGGAAATATTAACCCAGACATTCCAAACCTTTGTTTGTTGTATGTCGTTTGTATGCTGAGCTATAAAAACAAAATACTGCTGTTTTTTCTTATTGTTTTGCGTTGCGTGGACAAATCAAAAGTTATGAAAGGCGTGCTCAGCTCTGAATCAGAGTTAAATAAGCTCGAATGCTGGAATCCCCGAGAATAGCTTGTGTGTGCTCTCCTGTGTGCTTTTGTCTTGAGACATGGAAAACATCAAACCAGACATTTATTTTTATTGCATCTTTGTTAGTTTGTCTGTTTAACACCTTTGTCCAAGGCAACGTAAAACGTTAGGTTTATGTACTAGGCTACAATTATTTATCCGTTTATACGGCAATTCGGTGCTTCACTCAAGGGTACAATAGCGGGAGCTGGATGTAGAATTGGATGGTGTATAATGCAGATTGGAATAACAAGGCTTGCACTACTCAAACATGAGCGTATCTCCGTAGCCCCTCCTGTGCTACATTCATATGCGTGTGTGTAGCCATGCAAGGCAGGCAAGGGACATCCCTGCAGCCACTCGCACCACTGCGAGCGGCAAACAAAACGAGGGCACCACTGTGGAACGTGGACCGAAGCAGAAGAGGGCAGCACGTTTCACCGACGGCACACTTTCGGTTTAGCATCCTCTCTCAGCCTCGCCGTTTGATGTTCGGAAATCAAAGAGCAAAGGGGAGCCGAGTTTGTGCAAGACCGCAATCCGCATTGAGACGCAGAAGTATTACCCCCGCTTCCGTGTGGCTGATGTTCCACAATGATTCAGCGCATCTGGGAGAGAACGAGAAAAGCATGTCAGATACATGCAAATGTTCACTTGAAGGAAGGTTATACTGGAAATGGTAGAATAATGCAAAACGTTGCGTAACAGCTTCGCTGCGTTTACTTGTTCTTGCCGAAGTTTTCCTTCTAAACAAAACTCTAGTTAGAACAGGATTTATCGAGGGTCATAACCACCATGTTGCCACTTTGCGATTTTTCAGGGAAAAAGTGGGGGAAACAGAGGCGGACCGTAATTATCCGGTTTTGGCAGCGCGGTGTCACGCACGTCGGCGGCTTTTTCTCAGTGGCGAACAGCAAGCGGACACTGTAGAAACCTTACAGAATATTGTTTTGACTGAGATTTTGGTTTAAACTCTGATTAAATTAATATTCTGCTTTGACTTTATGCCAATTACATTGATTGCAACCCAACCATCCTGTTTCATCTGGCGATTGATTCAGTGGCAAATAATAATTCAGCAAGTGCTGAATAATGTCGTCGTAATTGCAATCCACTGGAATTCAGACAATGGCTGATTAAAATGTACAGGCAGAACATGATTACAGTAAGATGGAAAAGCTGACTTTTTTAAAAGGTAATATTCACGGGGAAAATGAATACGCACTCAAATCAGACTCAAGGTGACTCTCAGAAACTTAATTCACGCCAGTGTCTTTCACGTCACACCCCGAGTGCTGGAGGGAGTTGTAAATGCTCATGTTATTCTTATTTTTCGTTGCATTTTTCAGCCATCGCTGCACTAGTTCTGGGATTTTTTTTTTTTTTAATAAATATCACATCACCTTGTAGTGGAGTTTTGGCGAAACTTGCAGAGTGGAATTGTAAATGTTCGCATTTGCATTCTAAGGCTCATCTCTTTCAGTTTATACACTGAACTATTATCAAATGCAACATTAGGTTTAATATGCAAAAAAAGTGAAGCGCCGGGTAAAGAAGCGCTGCCCCGTATCCCATTGAAATAGAGTTTCCGTGTGAGGCGTAATAATCTTATTAACTGTGTTTCGACGGTGTGTTCTCGTCCGTGTTCAGGTGTGTATCCGCCCACAAACATACCCATCGAGAAGACCGACCGTCGGGGAGACCCGCAGGTCCATCAGCCAATCTGGCCCACAAGGAGCGAGAATGACATCATGCCCCAGTTTAGAGGTCAGAGATCTTTTTTTTTCCTTTTTTTTAATGGTTTAACGTACGGTTAGGTGTCACAAGGAGGTGTGTCCCCATTTGAGTTAATTATTTATGTAAGTATGGATTCTTACTTGCAGCTATTACAGTATATGACAAACAGAAAATGCAATAAATAATCGATTCTACTTAGTGTTTCTGAAAACTCTGCTTCGGTCCATTTAAAACCTGCTTTGCTTTTGCAATAGACTTTGGAAGCCTACAGATGCCATACTTGGATGGCAAAGCACCAGTGCCCAGCGAAGAGGACACCTTCCACTCGGTGGCCTGGGTGGCACTGCCTGTGCTAATGATGCTCGTGACCATCACTATCCTGCTGCTGGTCAACCAGAAGAAGCAGTGGATTCCTGTTCCTTGCTACCGGACCCCCGCAAAGGTACAAGCCACCATAACCCATAACAGCTCACGCTGTGTGCCGGCTCCTCGTGTTATGGATTTCAGAATTTTCGAGTTTGTTTATTTTTAATAGCCGTTTCTTTGACATAAGAAACAAGATTGGTAGCTCTAGGAAATTAATTTGATTCATAGGTCCAAGCAAAGCCCAACCTCAGTATCTATCTATCTATCTATCTATCTATCTATCTATCTATCTCAGCCTTGCATGCATGTCAGGATCAAGCATTTTCTTAGTCAACCTGTTTTCTAATATTTGTCACCGGCAAAGCAAACGTGGCCCGGTGACAGTAAAAAAAATACTGATAACGTAAGAGTGTTTACAGTGGGGGTCTGGTGTTTCTGTGTGGTGTTGTTCAGTAGTAAGATGGCTAATGATACCCGTGATTATGGATCGAATCAACAGTCAGCACTAAGTAGGAGTTTGTGTGGAGAAGTTATTGTCACTTCCAGCCATTTTGAAGTTCTTTTAGTTTTAGTTTCAATGTAGTTCAAACTTGGTAGTTTAAAATAGGTCTCTGAAAGTGTTTGTATTTATTATAGCCAAGTTACAGAACCACTGCCTTTACCTGCCTATCACGGTGAGAGTCGTGGTGGTCCAGAGCCTATGCCAGAACCAGCAGATGCCATCTTGGAAGAACATGTTACCTCTGCTGTGTCACAAGGGCGTTCATTTCGTACCTCTTGTCTCATGCATGATTTCCGCAGAGCACCTGTCTGAAGAACCAGCTGGTGTACGTGGACTGTCAGAAGGGGACCAAGGTGCAGGTGGATAGCTCCCAGCGTGTCCTGCGGATCGCCGAACCCGACTCCAGGCATAGTGGCTGCTACAGCATGCAGAAACAGAACAACCTGCAGGCGGACAACTTCTATCAGACTGTGTGAGTGAGCTGCTGGCAGGTGTGGGTGCACCGCTTAGCTAACCATGGCTGTAGAAGCTAAAGGACATTGCCACCAAAATATCTCCCAAAAAAAAAAAAAAACAAATGTGACAGACTCCAAACAAAAAAAAAAAAACAAACTGACAATCTTATCAAGAAATGCAACGTAATAAACCAAACAGAGTCACGTGGTTATGGCGATTTTAAGCAGACAAAACAAAAACGAGATAAGCTGGTTTTTGATGTCTCCTTGATGGATTCTTTTGTGTGTCTGTATGTTTATGAAGTTTTAATGTACAGCTTTGGGATTAGGACAAACTGGCTTTCGCAACAGTGCTATTTTACTCCATTCCTGCTTCCTTGAACTGACCTTCAAAACAAAAACGCAAAAATCCTGAGCGGTGTTTCTTGTTCTCTGTCTCTTACCCCCCAAGGACACTGTAGCACCAAAGCGTGTGTGTTTGTGTAGGAAAGGCGCGACATGCTGGCGTCTGCCCTGTATTGTGGTAGACGACACTGCTGGACTCGTATTAATGTATTCGAGGACGAGAGCGCTATACCACCCTGGACAGAGGCACTTTCATTTCTCTTTTGCTTTTCAAAAACATGCCGTCAACTAAAAGGACAATAGGAAGAAACAGCACTATTCTGTCACCAGATTTTTACCTGGCTGCTCGAGATTTATTTTGACACTTTTAGCCGTTTTCCTCCAGCTGCACCTATGTATTCAGTTTTGCTCATGTCCTCCTATTAATAGGCTTCTATGTTTAAAATCAAGGGCAGACTTAAAGTACAATTTCTGGCAACCCGATAATGTGTTAACAGTAAATAAAGGGTTGAAAAACTGTTTAAAGTTATTATAAATGTTCAGTGATACTTATGGATTGAAATTTAAGTGTATCCTTTACGAGTGCTGCTTACTCCTTTGTTTTGAGGGCCCTCTTTGTTAGGATGAAAGTGTTTTATTGCAGGAAAAAGGTCTGCTGGTTGTCTGGGTTGTGATGCTGGTTCCAAACATTCTGAAAATATTCTGGGTGGTCAGTTGTCTTTTGTGCTTTTTCAAGGTCTAAAAACAAACAGTACTGATGGCTAAGGAAACAATATTTTTCTTTTTTATTATATTTTTTGTAGAATTTGCATTACTGGTTATGCAAGTGCTTCCTTTCATGGGAGCTACCTGATTTTATGTTATCCAAGCACCTTTTGTGTTCTTTGCCCTTTTGCAGTAAATGTTTTGGCTACTTCAAACATTATAGGAACACTTATGTATATATATTTTATTCTAAAATGAAAATACATGAAATACCGTGTGAATATATGTATGTGTGTATATGTCTATGCATGTATGTAAGTATGTGTGTATACACACACACACACATGCATGCACACGTGATTTTCTTCACATGTAAATTTTTGAGCGTATTCTACTTTTGAATGTATTTATGGTGAAGAGAGAGATTTTCCGAATGACGGGGAGCTGTGAAGGCATTCCATGGCCTTGAAAATTAGTCTGAGGCAGAAGATAAACAGAAACAAGTTGGAATGAAAATGACAAACATCTCATTCTTTTTCCTTTCCTTTTTTTGTAGCAGAGTTTGTGCTTTTCCATGATAGCTGCACAAGTGTGTGTTCACTCCTCGAGTAAGTTTGCTTCAGTGAGTAAAGGAGGACGGAAGATGTCCGAGCGCCGAGAGTTTAATCAGCCTTTGTTTTTTTCTTTTTGTAACTTGAGTTTTTATTTTAACTGAACAGCGTAGAATCTCGCTTTTCTTTGAATAGTTGCTTCTGATGTCAGAACTACTGGAAAGTTGACTGATATAAGCTGTGGGCGTGGTGAGGGGAGGGCCACATTCGGGTAGGGTAGTCGACGTGTGATCTTGGGTGTTTCCGAGTCTCTGTCTGATAAAATGTTATTAGATAGATTGGCACTTTTATATAGAAAGTAACCAGTTCTGTTTTTTAAGCAAATAGTTTTCATGGGAGTGGCCCTTTTTGTGTGACCCTATGAGATCCTCTTCTGCCGATACAATACAGCACATATAATGTCAGTGACCTGCAAGTAGTGAATAACCAAATAACTCAACTGCTTGTAATGTAGTAATTTCAATAGTCTAACCATAGCATGTTCAAATAAATATTCATATACATTTGCTGTAATTACATGTACATATTGTAATTGCGGCCGAATTGCAAAAACACGGTTTTCTAACATTTGTTTGCTATGCGCTTTAGGCCGATATAGATCATATGTTACATTTAAAAGCGGCACAGATTTGGACTTAACAGACAACATGGATGACAGATAACAATGGGCATTGTAAGTTTTCCGGCTGTCTGTAATGTAACATTTATTAAAAAATACAGCAGTGTAACAATGGAAAACTATTTCTGTTAATGCAGACAAATTTACAGACAAGCACACACACACACACACACACACACACACACACATATATATATATATATATATATATATATATTTGATTCCAATATTTTAAATTTTTCATGACCTAGTGAAAGTAAATTTCATATCAGAAATAGATTTCCAATCTGTCTTTTTTGGAAAGAACATGTTTGATGGCAAAATGACTCAACTTATGATCGTATCTGAAAGCAAGATTATTCGCATCTACATGCTGATCATTCATATCTACATGCTGTCAGCTTGATAGCAAAAGCGTGCAGAGACCTACACTCCATCTTTTATTCCAGTACGGCCAGAAGCCCACTCCTTCCAAATAGTTATTCTCGGCCTTGGTTTTTGTGGAAAGACATTACGATCTTGTTACTCAATATGTAATTGAATTTCTTGGCAGTGTTTGCTTCAGTCTATTAACTTAATTTACCCTTATAAGGCAGTACCTTCATTTGCCAAACCATTCATGTTTACAGAAAGTTCCGTAAATTAGAGCTTTTTCAAAACATATAGGGCGAGTGATAAATTCGTACTTTTTTATTTCAGTGAAAAATCTAATGGATGTAAAACTTTTCAGAGACTTCAGCTCCTCTCAAAACGTTTGCTCTTTCAAAGTAAGGATTGAGCGTAATTCAAACAGCTTCCAGTGTCCATTTGTTTATCTTGTGCAGGTTTTTCCACTAGTTGCAGGCCAACCAGCAGCCACTGATCCCGTCAAAAGTAATAACTTTACATGTTCTTGATGGGTCTCACAGGGTAAATCTTGAAGTATTCTCTGTACATCCTCCAAGTATTGTTGTAAATACTTGAGCGTTACTTGCCAAAACATGGAATAAGTTGGAAAAAGAAATAAAAATTAATAATTTATTGTTTAATGACCTTTTTAATTTATTGATTAACAAAAATAAGAAAAGGTGAACATATATGACATAGAAAATGCAGCTTGAACTTGTAAAGAATGATTTTTTTTTTTCCCGCAGCGGTTGTACTATATGTGGGAGTGTACTCAGTCCTTTATGTTTTTTCCTTTGTCTCCTGTGGATCTGCCATAGGCAAGTACAAAAGTTTGAAATTTGTGGAGACCCCAACCAACAGGCTTGAAATTTTCTGATACAAAATAAATTCTCCCCATGACTGATGCCATCCCAGGGCTGTGAGATGGCACTGTCTCCCCTACTTTGTTCCATTTCTTCTCCTCTTGTTTTTCATTGTTCAGAAAGATGAGTCGTTTTACAGTCTGTATCTTCATGGTCTTCTTTGATGTAAAAAAAAAAAAAAAAAAAAANTCCCTGCTGCTGTTTGAAGTTTATTGTTGGGAGAAAACAGTAAAAAAAAAAAAAAAAAAAAAAAAAAAAAAAAGAAAGAAAAAATTGAAAAAATGTTGATATTAATAAATGATATTGCAAAAAGATTTATAAAAAGGATAGATGAAGATATGGTTTCGGAATTTCCCGTAGCACAGCAATTTTTGCAATTTCCTGTATTTTTGTTTCTTTGCAGCACAATAAATAATTTGAAAACAACAGCATTCTCAGTTCATTCATTATTGCAAGGGTTGCAGTTGCAACTTGATACAGGTTTCTTTGTGTCTCTCTTTTATTCATGTTTCATTAAATAGTAGTGAAATCAATTATAAAATGATTGAATCGAGGATAAACACTCTTCCCAAAAAAATGAAACGACACCAATAAAAGTTTTACAAACTGTTTTTTTTTTGGGGGGGGGGGGGTAAAAAGTACTGTATGCACTTTTCATTATGATCAACTAGGCGTTGCCTGGGATAGAAGGTTTCCCTCTCCCGCATGTACTGGTGAGGGTCGCAGTGGAAGAATCTGAGCCCAGACCCCTTTGTTCCCCACAATGGTCTCCAGCTATTCCTGGTGGATCCCCAAGCATTCCCAGACCAGCAGAGAGAGATAATCTGTCTAGCATATCTTGGGTGGGCCCCGGGGTGTCCTCCCAGTGGGACGTACTTGGTTCACCATCCCCAAACTACCGCAACTGAACCCCTCTCGATCCAGAAGAGCAGCAGCTCTACTCTGAGGATCTCCCGAATTGCCAAGCTTCTCACCCTGCCACAGAAGATCAACCCCGGGAAACCCTCCACAGAAACGTCATTGTAGATGGGATCTTGTTCTTTCTGTAATTACCACAGGTTCATGACCATAGTTGAGAGGATGAGAACATAGACTTAGGAGTAAACTAAGGTTTGTTTGAAAACTTAGCTCCCGCTTCACCACCGCAGACCTGTACAGAATCTGCAGAGCTTCAGTCTCAATCTCCTTTTCCCTCATCCTATCATTTTTTAATAAGACCTGAATGATATATCACAAAACTGTATAACCCTTAGAGTGGTTGCATGTAGCACATAAGTCATTGTTAGTGCAGATACCACAGAAAGCGACACACTGGTCATGGTCCAGTGGATGTGCAGTATCACCCAACTTTGTTACCCTTACATGTCACTAATGTGTGGTGCTGTATGTGTGTGTGTGATGTATAATTTCCTACAAATAAGCTTGTGACAGAAATACATGTTTTCCAAGCCTTACGTTAAAGACGGAGTCAGAAATGTTCAAGCTGTTATGACAGCTTTTTGGAGTTTAATGAACTTGACTGTGCAGAATCCTCACTTTGGGTGCGAAGTACCTCTGCGCCAAATGTCAAGTCTGTAACTTGAAAAACAAAGCCATGTATAAACAGCACGCAGAGCTTGACCTTTACAGAAATAGCAGTATCTGCAAAAACATATTTTGTTTTTATTTAGTTGACAACTTTGCCCAAACCAGCTTACAATTATTTATCCCACAATACTGATCCCAATACTGAACTTACAATTATTTGCCTCTTTGTTCACCCTGATGCAAATGAAGGTAAGTTGCTTGATGGAGGTGTTAAAGAGCAGGAACTCGTGCCCTGGTTCTTTGGAATGCAAAGTAATTGTTCTGATTTGTTTTTTTTCTTCTTCACGATCAACGATTGATCAGTAGTCTGTAGATCTGTATGGAACATCATTTGCTACATATGATGATTTTCAGCAGTATTGTACTCTTGTTTTTATTATCAGTCCCTGCAAGAGGTGCACTGAGCTCTGGGTCCAGCTTTAGTCCTGCCTGAGTAAAGAGAAGCTGAAGTTCTAAATGGAGGAGATCAAAGCTGAGTGCATCATGTTGGCCAGAACAAAGCTATTTATCAAGCAGCAGACAAGTGTGGAAGCGAGGCCAGAATCAAAGAAATAAAAAAAAAGTGCCATAGGGCCTAGAAGTTAACCGTGCGTACAACCAGCTTTCACTAGCAGTGTCTGTCCAATAAGCATTCAAACATCTTCAAGGTGCTGTGGTTCATCTACATGGACAAGTGGTAGCACATCAAAAAAATTCTCACCAATGCCTTTGGGTGGAACAAGATGCAGATGGCAGGGTGTTTTTTAAAACTGCCTTTGTCTAATTTAGGTCATCTGGAGTAGAAGTGCTTCACGTGGTTTATGGAGGAGTTCGGGACCTTACGAGGGACAAAGCTGTATTTTTCCTTGAGCAAAGTGCTTCAGTCGCTCTAGACGTTCAGCTGTTTAAATCTGTATGGTTGCAAACTGCACGAGTATCAATACAAACATCTGCTCAGCATTTAAATAGCAGTAAAAGTAATAATTTTGTTCAGGAAAACACATTGTTCAAAACAGCAACTGACCTGTCATTTTAATAGGCTGGTTCTCTGTTGTCAACAGTGGGTGGGTGGGGTGCTGTGGGGGGGGGGGGTTATATGCTTTGGTATATCTGGAAGTAGAATGAGGACACCAAGTGTCCAGAGTCAGCAGTGCCACCAAGGGACACGTGTTCAGTGTTTGCAGCACCGCAGAGGTGTATGTATGTCACAAAGATGCTGCAGCTTCAAAATGAGCAAGTCCAGAGCAATTCCACCCACAACATAATATTGGGTTCCTTTTTTCAGCACAATATCATTTCCAACATTATCCAAAGGAAATGTGTGTTTGAAACACCTTGGAATGCAGCGCTAGATGTTTATTTGCTTTCCATATCAGGACTGTTTTCCTGAGCTTCCTGATCTTCAGCAGCCAAGTACTGTACAGCCCTGGGCATCTGCTGTAAATCGGTGTGTTGGTGCTTTACGGTAAGACTGACTATTTATTTATTTTGCCATCATTTTTCCAAAGCCAAAATGCAAAGTTTGTAAAATGAATCTATTTACTTCTTTACCAGTATTCATACAGTAGGGTCATTTTTGTCTGGGAGTCTGCAAATCTGAACAATTCACTGTACCTTTGATCAAAGGTATAGCAGCAGAAGCAGGATTCAAACTGAGTCCCTTGGGTGAGAGCTCTGCCCACCGTGCTATTGGCTCTTCTGGGTTTATATTCAGTAATATTCGCACTGAAGGAGTCCCCTACCAATTTCAGTTTATCATAATAATTTCCCCCAAAAGCCAGAAAACTGGCTGGACTACTGGACTTCACCTAAACATAGTCAGCAGCCTCATTCCTTAACCACTTTAACTCGGACAGGACAGTGGTCACCAGAGAGATGTTTCCCCACAGAAGCAGAGTTTCAGCACTGTACAAGCAGCCGTGTGAGAGATGGCCGCCGCCTCAATGAATCAGTGTATACATAAACCATATTACACAGGAATAAACACAGGCCAGCTGTCATAACAGCTCTCCTTCAGACCTGTCGGTCAGGTATACAAAAAATAAAAAATACCAACAAATGTGATCTAGCCTTGTATTTGTATAGGTTAAATGGACATCAAAGCACAAGATTCACAGGACTGACTGTGAGGAGCACAGTGCTGCACATTCTGCAGTGGAGTTAACAGCTCTGCAAATGCATACATTGTGTTTATGAAGAGAAAAGGGAAAAGAATCAACTAATCTTAACAGTGGGCTCAAAGTGAATGAGATCCTGACCACGTATTAGAAGAGAACACAGCTGCACAAAGACCCCACATATGCATCACTGTGCATCTGTGTAACTGAGACCGTAGAGGTTACATCTGAGTACACAACTGAATAAAACGCAAAAGGTAACAAATTAATGTTTGATTAAACATTTAGGAGGCGCATAGTTAAATCGCAATTCCTTGTCCAAAATCCATTTAACATTTGAAATAAAAACGAAAACATTCAGATGAATGAGCTCTCGTTTCCAAATTCATGCCACCCCAGTTTTAACTCGTCTTCTCCGATACTTCTGGTAAGAGTCCTTTACCAAGCCTGTAATGTGCTTGGCATTGAGGGTTCCACTCATTTTAAGAAGTCTGTGGTATTCAGTTGGCAACCCCACCCCACCCCACCCCACCCCATGCACCCCCGCCAAGTTGCGCCTGTGCTGGGAACCTGGATGCTGCAGTTCATCCAGTGCTTTGCTGAGAGACACAAAGGACCTAGCAGTTTTAATGTTTGTCTACAGTTTTTAGTCCACAGTTTGTTTCTTCCCACACAGCTTGTACACGTAGAGCCACGTGAAAATCCACAGATCCGATGGCTTTACAAGCAGCTGGTTGCTAATCCAGCAACAAAGATCCCCAACCACCTCCAAATATCTCATAACCTCACCCTCCCACATCTCCCCAAAAGTATCTTCTAATGTCTTTAAGAACCTGTCAAACAAAATTGCTTGTTTTTGTAAGCAAGATTATGTTAGGTGCAGAGGAAGAGAAGATGATCATGACAGTCAGCATCCAGCACATCTAAATAGTGTGTTAGACTTCTAGACTGAACAATTTTTTTTTCCCATTGTAGTATTATTTTTCTTGCCACTCAGCGTAAGCTGTGTCCCTCCAGATGATATTTAAGGCTGGTGAGCAACATGCTGTTACCATGTGGCCACTGTGCTGTCGAAGGTCAGGTGATCGCTGATGGAATCCAAGGCACTGCTGAGATGATGATGATTATGATTATGATGCTGCTGCTGATGAAGATGATGATGAAGATGATGATGATTATAAATTATTATTATTATTGTGTTGTTGTTAGTAGTAGTAGTAGTATTAACTTGTATTTATTTGAAGTCTTTATCCATCTACTTTCAATTACCTAACCATCCACTCAGCTGGCTGATGCAACACACATACACACACACACACACGCACACACACACATTGAAGACAACTAAAGTCACTGATTCACCTGGAACAAATGTCTTTGGACTGTGGGACAGGACCAAAGTAAACACAGGCAGAAGGTACAAACTCCACACAAACTGAAGCCAATTTGACCCCATGTTTGAACCGATAGATCAGCAACTGAGGCGCCTGTGCTACGCACTGCCACCATGTCACGTTTTCAGCAAGGACATTGCTTATTAATGTAGATATTAAATCTGAACAGTGCTGGCACTGGCCTGCTTAAACTCACCAAGCAGTGAAATTCTTTTCAGGAATCTGAAACGTTCCCAGTCCAAGAGAAGATCCAGTTTTGTCCATAATCTGATCTCTGTGAGTAAACAGAACTCTGTGTTACACCCTTGGAAAATATTTGTATGTGGGCCAGTCTCCACGCAGCCATCTGGTAAATTAAACATCAGCAATATGGTGAAAAACAATGGACCATATGATCATGTTAATAAAAAATTGGCACAATGTTGTTGAGAAGGTAAATTGCTTTGAAGATAATACTGAGGGTGATGCAGTTTTTCCATTCCGTCTCTGAGGTGCGGTCATGTAATGTTAGCTGTTCTCCAGCAAAATAAAAGTTGTTCTAGATCTGTAAACGACGACATCAGAAGAGCAGGAACAAAGGAGAATTCTGCTCATATTGGCATTTCCCAGAGAAGCCTCTCTGCACCTGGCACCTGGCGCTGCTTCTTTCACAGGTCCTTTGTGGCAGAGCTGGGCAGGGGTTACAGTGCCTCTCGCTCCTGTTCCAACTGGCTGCCGTCATGCGGATCAACGCTCCCTTCTTTTTATGCTGCCCCCAGCGTGTCCATCACTGAAACCAAGGGCCTTATGTTGTTGTAGTTGTTTTTTTCTTTCTCCCATTTCCCAGGTTACCCTGGGAGTCTGGAAAACTGACACCTGTGGAGATGCACACCTTTGTTCCCCATCACAAAGACAGAGTCCTTCTTAGTGCAACTTGAAGGGAGGTGAGTCAGGACCGACAGAGCTGTCCTCTGGGGAAAAAAGACTCCAGCCGAAAAATATTTATAATATACCGTATAGAATAACTTGTTGCCCAGAACTGCATTGCGCATTAAAGGTAAATTCTTACTTTGTTACACTCCTTGATGCTACTGTTTGAACTGGTATAGTTTTACCCAGAAATACAGTCCTCACCAGAAAGCTCCAGGTTGTAAGTTCATGAGCCTCATGCTGAGTTCTGTCCTGGTACCAGAATCCTTATTACTGATTAAGCATATTATACTTGGACAAAGAACAATATTTCTCTTGTACTTCATAAACATATTTCAAAACATATTCATTCAAAATTATACATTTTTCAACAACCAATTGAGACACATGCATTTTTACTAGATATGTTCCATGGCTTTCTATATGTACGTCTGTACAATGTTCAGGTCTGTCTTTGAATAGAAAATGGAAAATAAAATGTATTAAGAACTTACTTGCTCCAAGCACAGGTCCTGAATTCAGCACAAGGGGGTGTGAAAGAGCAGTACAGCTTCATAAACCCTTTACTGTATACAGAACAGCATCTCCATGGGGCTCTTCTACACCGTGCTCATATTTGCTACACAGGATATTTATCTGAGAATTTAAGGATGTAAGTAAAACTAAAAATTTACCAGTAAGTTTAAATGGTAATTTCTGTCACTCAGTGCTACTTGTTTTCACAAAATTGCAAAATAAATATTTTCAAATGTGGGAAAACACATAATGTTAAATCTATAATTCTGCAAAGTTTGTAGTTATGGAAAACTTGCCTACTTACTTTTTTGACTGAAACACAGAAAGCAGAAATGGCATTTAGAGATGCCACTAATCCATAACAGATATCTTTACATATTTATTCATTCTATCCATTCATTTTTATTAACCGCTCATCCAGAGGAGGGTTGTGGTGGTCCGGAGCAGGTCCCAGAATCACGGGGCGTTGTTCTACGAAGTGACCTCAGGGTGGGACCTCAGTCCTTTGCAGGGTGAGCACACACACCCAGTCACACTCACGTGGTATGAGTAATTTAGTGTCTTTGGACTGTGGGTGGAAACCAGAGCACCCAGAGGAAACCCATGTAACACCGGGGAGAACATGCAAACTCTGCATGAGCTGAATTCAAACTCACACCAACCAGCTCAGGCGCTATACATAGCCTATACTTTTAACATTATACTTTATAATAATTTCAAATTTTATTAAAACCCAATTTGATACATTTTCTGATTATTTCTAGATAGTACTCAAAAGTGTTACTTTGAATAAGACAGAACTGTGATATCTTTAAATTATTTCAGGATGTCTCTAAATGTTCCTTAGGCTACCCAGTGTCCCTGTAACTTCTAGAGATCTTTACAAGTGTTCATGAGCTATTACTTCATCCTTAACATTACAGTGGCTAAGTTTTAATGTATCTTATTAAATATGTTGCACAATTTAAATTACTATATGCTAGTTTTATAGTCATTGCATTACAAAACACAGAAAACAGGGCTCTTTGGTTTTTGGCTCTTTTACAAAAAAACTTCTCATACAAAAAAGTTTGTGCCTCACAGAAATAGCCTTTTTATTTAAGTGCTTGACAGATTCTTTTATCCAAAGAGGATTACATAGAATGAACTGCTGACTGGGTGAACCTATCAGCTATGAGCTTTGGACTTCAAGAATCCCTGTTGTAGGAGGTTTGAGCAAAATATTTCAAATTTAATCTGTTTCAAAGAATTAAAGAAGAATAGAAAGATAAAGTTAAACTGTAATATTTCTAGTCAAGCAGCATCCAGTTTTTTTTTCCATTTAAGAGAATCTGCTAATGTTAATGTGCTTTCATAAGATACCTTTACATTTTCTTGTGGTCTGGTGGTCATAGAATGTTTCCAATAGTTTAAAATTGGATTATTGGTTAGCCTGAATTATCTGGGGTCTTTGATATTCAACAAGACACTGGGAATTCTCAGCAGAAGTAATGAGTCAAATCAAAAACCTGCTTTATGGAGGCAATTTGAATGAAAGCATTTAAACGCACAGACACCGACGATAATCCCACAGTTAAACCCCGATAAAATATTAATGGCACAGAGGTAAATGGCAAAGGCCATGATTAATTTATGTTTAATTCAAATTTTAATTCAAACCATTCAGTATGGAACTTTCCTTGTTTGACACTATATGCAAATTCTTCATGTCAAATATGATATGAGTACATGCAACATTAAAAAGCAGCACATAAACGTGTATGTGTATAGAAGATAAGATGTGTAAATTTTTTATGTCAAGATTTCACACTATAAATTGATTATAATGATACTGTGAACTTAATGGTGCAATTATTAACATCTTGAGAGATCGGTTTCTGTCAGATGACATCTCCATGGGAACAATTTAAGACATCATTGCAAAACTGCAGACCAGAATAGTCCAACTTCCAGTCCCTTTTCATGTGCTCAACACGCCGCCTCGCCCGTCACATGCAATATGATGTTACGTTTTGCTCACCACAAAGAACCAGAATAAAGACAAATTCCTTTCATAAAGATTTTTCACTTGTGTGTGAAATCCTGAGATTTACTCTCCTGGAGGCAGCAGTGTGGTCAAGAGTGAATCTGAGGTCAGCATGCTGTAATATACCCATAATGTCATCCACATTCAAGGCCAGGCGTCTTTCATCCAGTACTGAGGCAAACATTACTGAGACCACTGAACCGATTTCCTGAACTGATCATCTCCCATAAAGTCAGTCTTTTTGTTCAAATACAGCCATTTAGCACAAAGTAAAGTAGGTGAATTGCCAAAGAAGAGCACATGAATTTTACTCCTATTACTCCTATTATCCACGAGCACGACTGTTGTTATTATTATTATTATTATTATTATTAATATTATTGACATACAGTGCTGAATGTACAATACTAAGTTACTTTATTATAAGGAACCGTGGTGACAACAGCTCTGAATAACACCAGAGGGCTCCATCTCCTGAGTTCTAGTGGTGTCTTCTGNAGTTACTTTATTATAAGGAACCGTGGTGACAACAGCTCTGAATAACACCAGAGGGCTCCATCTCCTGAGTTCTAGTGGTGTCTTCTGCATGCCTGTCTGCAGCTGCGCAGTCAGATCTCCCTGTGAAAGGAAGCTGGTGCAAGAAGGTAAGTGCAGCATCTTGTTTGCTCTTCACCATCAAGGTTGTGACCAGCAACCCTGCACCCAATGTTTGAAAAAAATAATTAATTCCTGCTGATATTTATTAAAACCCCACTGATCTTTATGATTATAATAATAGAGGATACACTTTTTTTTGGCTCGTGTTTGTTCAGTTAAGGAAATAAACAGCATTCCACTTTGTAACAGACACACAGTTGTTGAGAAGATCAGACATAATGCTATGTACAAGAGCAGGTCGATGACCACTGAGAGCTAAATAGGGGTTACAGTTGTGCAGAATAACACTTTAGAGACTGACCACCAAGGGCACATGCTGAGGGTGGCATTTGCTACCAAGGAGATGTAGACTCTTGGCAATTTAGACTATAAAAGAGTTTTTTATACACCTGATGCCTTTATGAAATGCCAATAGGCCGCAATGTTAACTCAATTATGGGTGTATTATAGTCAAGGATAGTTTAACAGGGTAATATTTCACCCTCCCCACCCTCACACACACAGACACTCTACCAGTTTCACCACTGGAAAGCCAATCCTGTCCTATGATCCCAGAATTTAAGTTTGAGGTACTCACAAATAGTCAAACATATGTATGCAGCGTGAGCAGCAGAGAAAGCAGCAGTTTCTGAACAGTTGCATAATGTAATTTACTTCTTAAAACATTAATATTTAAATGCCTTTTTGTAATCCACAGCCAAAAGCATTTATTACAAATATGGCTCTGTAATCCCCCCCCTTCTTTTTTGCAGCGAACTTCAGTGACCCCCCCCCCCCACTCCTACAATAAAGTTTTCAGTTGTGTCTGTGGGGTGGCACACTGTAGCACACCCACCCTTCCCAGACGCCGATTTTCATTTTCATAATTGACTAGCAATGCCAGAAATGTCCATCAGTTAATCCTCTTAGTATTTCTAATGCTGGCTCTGTCACAGTAGCTCCATGTTAATGTAACAGGCGGTCAAGCTTGGCAGCAGAATGCAGGGACAAGCCCGAAAGTGGAGGAGCACGTCTATGCTGCCCTCCTCTGGCATCAAGTGTCCTTGCAGTAGCCCACCCAAAGTGGATGTCCTCTCTGTTCCACCAGCCAGGTACCCATGATCCATGAAGGGATAAAGATGTGAGAAGATGAATGGCTTTAACTTATCGGAGATGAGATCTGGGTGACTACATGTGTGGTTGGAGTCAGAGCCATCCCATAGTCCCCGCATGCCCTGAGAGGTACAACCAAGTGGCAAGGATTATATACAGGAACATCCGGAAGGAAGATGGCCTGGACACTCCTAAGTCAAATGGGAGGTACCACAGAGAGTGGTGGAGAATAACAGAGCCAAGATCTTGTGGGACTTCCACATCCAGACAGATAAACAGGTAATGGAACCAACAAAATATAGCAGTAATAGGAAGAAGGAATATGAGAAGCTTGAGAAATACCAGGCGTTGAAAGAATAACTGAAGAGAATGTGGACAGTGAACACTAAGGTAGTCCCACTGGTGTCAGGATTACTTGGGGCTGTGACCTCTAAGCTGGAGTTGCGGCTGCATTAGATCCAAGGTATGATGAGAATGATACCAGTCAATAAGAATGCAATCCTCGGAACAGCAAAAATACTGTGCTGTAGGTTTCTCACCCTATTTATATATAACTGATGTGCTTCTAACTTCCCAATGACTTCAACTTTGAACAAATTCTTGTTTTTTAATGTTATATTTATTCAGTTTTGCTGCTGATGTTATTTCAAGTTATTTCCTTTACAGCTTGCCATACTCTACAGTATTAAGTAACAAGGCAGTATGGGTCAGGGACAAGCTTCTAAGGCAACATATGAACTTTGAATTTTTGTCATTTCTAGCAGATGAATTTCCACCACTGCATTAAGGCTTTGCATTATAGCACAGCTTCTAGGGTACAAACCTGGAGCTGGTATTAAAAGTTTAGCTGTATTATATCAAAATTGTGTATAACAGCACTGCGTCTACCACAGTTTACCTGTTTATTGTTAGCAGTTTTTCTGCTGTGTTTTTCTGAATGTTATATCTTGTCCTCAATCATGCTAAATCACTGTATATGCTTTGGGTTGCCATCTGATTAAATTGTGCTTTATAGAGGTTCAGGAGGTAAGGTGGATGATGATGGTGGATAATGAAGACCACTGTTAGATGATTTGGGGCATTTATCTCCAGTTCATATTTAATATCTAGCTGCACATTATAAGTGGACAAAATTGAATGTTGCTTTTGAGACAAGTGGTATTTTGGTTATTCAGCTAAGCAATGAAATAATTATATTTTGAGGTTTTCATTAGCATAATCAAATGTCCCACTTAAAGGCTTCATAGGGATCATATTTAAACTCATTAACTTGCAGGCCATGTGGAATAAACCATCAGGACCAAGTGACAGAGTCTGTTAATAAGCAAAGCTTTTGGGCTTTAGTGGGTGTGGAGACCACCCCACAGGCAAGAGACACATAGCCTGGGTGTGGGGTATGCAACCCTCCCCGTATCAGGAAGACTGCCCCCTTTTATTCTGAAAAGACGGCCCCTCTCCTGTGAGAATCCCTTAGAATCAGACGCTCCTCACCATCCATCATGTCCACCCACCTCCATCACACACTAGCATCATAGAGACTGTTGAGCCTCTTACTCTGAATTACACCATTATAGATGTTATCCTCTTATGCAACATACCGATCACAGATAACAACAATCGGGAAGCATTAGCATGGAAATATACTAGGCTATTGTTGGATTAAATTCAACGAGCGCAAGTTCTTTCTGCAAAAAAAGTCACAGGAAGTTTGTGCCCACTTAAAGACCAGCTGGCTGGAAGCATATTAATAATGAAAAGAGGATTTTAAAGACCTTGTGATTTTTGACAAGTGAGAAACATGGTGGTGAAATCTAGTTTTTTTTTGCCTATTTATTACTACACCTGACTGCATATTTATTTTTTGTTCATTTATTTAGCTGTGCAGACCAGATTCTTACCTTTGAAATTTTACACTAGTTTTGTTCTACCAAAGAATACTTGACTCTTGCCATGAGGGGGAAATTACAGATTAATACACAAAATCAACAACTGCTAGAGACTGGATTATTTCCAAATATAAAATAAATCAAACATTATTAATGTTAAAGGGAATATTGTGTTTGTGACATCTCCAGGCCCTGAGTCCATCCTTAAGATTGCATTTACTTAGTTGACATTTTCCTCCAAATCAACTTACAGTTTTAAGCCACCTACAGTTATTTACTCTTTTATACAGCTGGGTAATTCTTACTGGAGTAATTTGGGGTCGGTACCTTGCATAAGGGAACTACAGCACGAGGTGGAATTTGAGCCGGTAACCTCCAGATAGCAGCTCTAACCACCATAGTACCTGCTGCTCCATTCTTATTTTATTAGGTGCCTCATCGGAAGCAGGTTGGAAGGATCTGTCATGGACACCTTCACTACTGAGTCTGTCTTTGCTCCCTAGCTTCACTGTGCTTTTTCCTGTGCTGCCGTGACTTTCCGTAAACAGTTTTTTGTGCTTTTCTGCTGCTTCACCATGTGTAAATGCACTCCGCTTGGTTCCACCCATTTTTTGTCCAGTCTCCCATTGCATCTTTCATTCAGATTCCTGAGAACTGGATGCACCATAAGGAAACTGGAATAAGGTGCAATACATCAGGGATACTGATGAGGGACACCCTTTATAAGACGTACAGTACTGTGCAAAAGTCCTAGGCATGCAACTTCAATGTCTGTTGAGAAATACAGGTAGATTCTTATCTACCATCAGGGAGG